>JARCZZ010013104.1:13391-34926 GCA_030323915.1 Brotogeris chrysoptera
TGGAGTAACTGATGAGAGTTTGTTCAATCACTGCATCTTAACCACTGACTGGTATCAATGAATTTAGAGCAGATTCTACTGTAACAGAAGGAAAAGCAGACTCTGCACTGCAGCCAAAGCAGGACTGAAATGGAGTAAATGTTCATGAAAGCCCTTGAATGCATTTCAGGACTTCAGCAGAAATTGACAGGGGAACAAACAAGTGTGTAAGAAAACAATATGCACTGAAAATTAAGTGGGGGTACATGAAAAAAGTACTGAAACCACAAACACAGCATAGCCACTGTACACAAGGCTGGGTAAGTTTCCCTTCATTTCCTGGTTTTTCAGGGAGTTCTCATACCACCACATCTAGCACAGTCTTCTCAGCAACAAAAGAGTACTTTTCATGATGCAACTAATTCTGACTGAATTACCACAGGGGCAAGGGGGACAGGTTTAAAGTTACAGGGGAAAAGATTCACGGACATGGACTGATTTCGGCTATTTTTAAAAACCAAACCAACCAAAACACTCCAAAAATCAGCCTCCACATACATCTATTTGAAATGGCTATAAAACCTGAACTGAGAAGAGGAAAAAACCCCACTATATCCTCAAGATATATTCAATACAGGCTGCAAGATTTGGTTGTAGAAAGAGTTAAAACATATGAGCTGTACTAACTAAAAACATGTGTTTATGCAAAAACACAGCAGAGCTTCCCCATTCCAGTGCTTGAAGCCCACTAATCTTGAACTCCCCTTCCTGACACTATCCCTGCTCCTTCCCTCTTTCTCCAAGGGAAAACATATGCAAACCAATCATCTGGAACTAGGCATTAATCTACATACTTCACCTTATGCTGGTTTCTGTTGTTAATGCTTCAGTCAGACTCTTGCTCTGTGTGCTCCCAATCCCCAACTATCAACTCCCAATCAATTTCAATTCCACTATCATCAACCCTGCCCAGATTTTTTCCATGTAGGGGCCAAACTATTCAGATGGTTCAATATATTAGATTATATTTAAACTGCAATGTATTTTGATCCTCTATTTTCTGTAGTCTTTCTAGATGTTTCTGTGATGCACAGTAAAATCTACCTAGCATCTTCTGCCTGCCCACTGGGAATCATTAGGACCCACAGATGACATGCCTTATACCTTTTTTGGGTTGCTGATATGTCTGGTACAATTTTCTGATGCTGGTTCCTCCTTCTAAGCAAAATAATCCTTTAGGCCTCTCTGGAGAATGTGTTGCAAAATATCCATTCCCACTGTTTCTAACCACTGGGAAAAACATGAGGTTTATCTCATCTGCTTAGCAGAGATGATCTAACTTCAAATGTTGCCTGCACAGATCTCACATTCTTTTTTTCCATAGAGGAAAAAAGAAAACAAAACAAACAACAAATTACATTTCAAAAGTAGAAATACTTTCTTCTACTTTCTTCAAAATAAGCTTCTATTGATGTTTTGTCCTTACCAGGACATGAAATTGATGCAAGTTCAACTGGAAAAGTTTACCATCCAATAGAGCTCAACTTCCGTAGCAATGTACTGCTATTTAGAAATGATTAATTATACCTAAGCTACCCATTTCATGAAAATAAGTAAATGATCAAGTCCAATTAATTCAGTATGCAGCAAAACTTATTTCAAAGCCTGAACGAGCACAGCAAAGCTAGGCAATGTCAGTCAGTCAGTATCTTGCTTAACAAAAGGAGCTCTATCTGTCATGTTTATATACCTCAAATCAATTAAACAGAAAAGGCAATGAGTTAAAAACCTGTTTGGTTTAACATCTGCTGAGCACAACTTTAAGCTACAGATATGCATAAGGCATTATCTTAGAAAACAAACATCTGCACCTGGAAAACAAAGAAGTCTTTCAAAGCAGATGTACTGTACCAAAGAGCTCCATTTCATGTAACCTCTTTCCGACCAGAAGTATCATCTGATCTCTACCTTCTCTTGAGGGTTGCAGCAAAACATTGCTTATGGGAATTCCTCTCCAGTATTTTTCCATGCTTAAACATCCAAATACTTCCATACACGTTCTCTCTTCCCATCCCTTCTCCCAAGTGAGTATTTGAAAAAGACGCCACTAACACAAGAGCATCTTTCTAAACTGTAAAAACAGAACAGCATGAATGCGTTGGCCTTCATTTAAATAAACCCAGAAAGCACAACCTCTGTTTTCCATGCCCAAGAACTGAAAACAAAGTAGTCCACTATAATGTTTCAGAAAGGGTTGCTGAGTTTTTCCCATTGGTATCCCCAACTAGTAGAAACAGACATGTTTTCAGCAACTGCTCTAGAACTCAAGTGTAGGTAATGCTCTTGTACAAGTCTCAGGTCCATGGAGCTCCTACCCTTTTTCAGCAGTAGCTAACATAACTCAGACTGAGGGCTTTCCCCACCCCAGACACAGCTGTATTTCAGAGATGCCTGACTTCCATCACAAATTCTCTAAAAAGCAAGTAAATCATTGTGCCTTAACAGCCTTAACAGAAGGACCAAATGTAGCATTCAGTTTTCACCAATGTTAATGGATGAATGTCTTAAGCACCATGACTGTACAAAAAGGAAGAAATGAACAAATACAAACTATTTGTAACATTCCTTGTTCATTATTCCAAACAGCAGTCAAACTTCTTGTTGTGAAAGTCTCTTTTCCCCAGAGATAGCCCATAAATTCTCTCAGATTTATCCCTCTTTACCGTAGAAAGGATAGGAAGTAACATTAAAACAATGAATGGAAGTGCACTTTTTATCAGACAACGACAGGAAGCATTCTGCTTGGTTTACATGAGAGCTCTGTACTGGGGCCAAAAGCTGGGGGGAGGGGGGAAAGACTATGAAAATGAAATGCCTGCTTAGAATAAAAATAACTTAAATAGGCTTCAAAACCATTGTATTTTCAATAAATTGAAACTCCTCAAGCCATCTTACCCACACTACTGCTGTTACTGTAATGAGTAAATTGAAGATGACAGAGAGGAAATGCCAGACTTCATAAAATCAGTTTCAGGAGGCAAAGAGAAAAGAACCATACTTGCCTTCATGATCAGCCACACAGGAATTTAAGCATCATCAAGCAGCATGCACAAAACCATGCGTAAACATAGATCAGACCTCAGCAGTCTATGCTTATTTCAGAAAAAAAGTCTTCTGAGCCTCTCAGCAAAGTGTTACCTATTTAAATTGCAAATGTACACTTCAGTTCTTTGTATACTCATGGGTACTCTGGAAGGTGCCGATACAAGTTCTAATGATTTTCAAACCAGCACAGGAAGTGTTAATATCCCATCTGAGGCAGCATCAAGAGCTATAGATTAAGGTACCAAAATACACAGCAATAGTAAGACTACACAACATATTCACTCAACTGGGGGCTTTTTTTGGTTTAAGAGGATTTTGTTTACGCTTGATCCCCACTGACTTCCATTTGGAGCTACACACAGAGCCATCTTTGATCAGAATACATGGTGCTGTACTGGTTGTCCAAGGGGCACTACCATGCAGTGAAAAGTGTTTATAGCCCAAGTCTTACCTGATGGCTAATGAGAGCACCCTCAAGAAGATCAGGAGAGATTAAAGCTGCCTCATGTTAACTGAATCAGGGTGCAAACCAACCAGAGTGGATAGCTACTCTTCCAATTTCAAGGATTTTATAATTGTTGTTACTGGAACTATTAGACACTCAAACATTTCTAAACCATTACAGCATTAGAAACTTCTACAAACCATTAACAGATTTTCCTTTAATTCAGAACATGAGCATCATTTTTGATAGGTCATCCAAGCTCCAAAATAAATTCATAGCTAAAGTTTTCCTTTTTACTTAATTTCTTTTATTTGGGCCCAAATTGCTGCTTCTCCTTCACACACACACTGAATTTACAGGGGCTCTGTCTATGCCTTTTTTTCTCTATGCACTCTTCCACAACTCTCAAGCTTCTCTGTAATTTGTTTTCTGCTTTATCCAGCCCTTAGTATTCCATTCAAGAGTTCCTACGCAGTCACTCGGCTTCACCAGCACTTGTCATTCACCGCACCCACATACATACAATGGACTCTTCTTTCAGTAACACGCCTTGCTTTTTTATTTGTCAATTGGCTTATTGGTAAGTCATTTTTTGGCCTTCAAAGAGGAAAAAACGCATTCTGGATGTTGATGCATATTGATGCACACATCTGGAGAGAGAGAAGTGATTTCCCTGCAAAGATATCTTTCTGATGAGTGAGATGTGGAGTACCAGAGGGCGCAGCTTTAAGCTCAAGAGCAACTTGCACACAATCTTCTTCTGCTTCAACTTTGCCACTACCCCTGGGGCACACAGGAGATTTCCCATTCATGTCTAACACAGCTGAGCAACAGGCTAGCAGTCACTTTCCTCTAATCCTTGGCCAGTAGTGGAGCACATGGACCCTGCTTGCAACACCAGGCATTCAGTGAAAAGCAGATGAAAAAGGCTTTTTGCTTTGGGGCTTGGTTCCCCCTCCGACCCCTTGGTTTTGCCTGTCAGAAGCCCTTCTATGCTGACGTATAGGAGCTCCACTCCAGCATGAAGCTTTATAAGCCTTCCCCTCCCTAATCCCAGCTAGCACATCAGGGACATCACTTCATACTAAAAAAGGGAACATCTGCTCAATGCCAAATGTGGAGAAGATCTGATAAACACACCGCTGGCCACAGAGTCGGAACAAGAGCGGCGGCTTTGAAACGCGTGATGCACATGCTGCCAGCCAGACCGGGACATGTTGGTGCTGCCTTTCCCACCTCCTCAGCTGCAAATGGGTTAGAAATGTTCAGCAGTGGACAGGCCCCTTCATAAAAGGGAAAAACATTGCTCCGTTACTTGGGCTTCCAGCTGTGGCCGTTGGCAACTGCTTGCCTTGGTCCCATCAAAGCAGGGGGCCTCAGAAGCAGCAAAAGCCAAAGGGAAGGAAATACTCTTGGGGGAAGATGGCTCCGCAACTGAAAGAGCACCAGCCCTTTCCTAATTAAAAATAACAAGATTACAAGTTCAATTGAAGGCTGCATTCCTGTAACTGACCCTTTAAAGATGAGTTCACTAAACGTCTCACTGCACAAACCTTGAAAACCGATCCGTGTCAAATGCTTAAGCAAAACAAACATTCCCTCCTCAAAACACTCAAAGTTTCAGTCTTGTCTTGAAAAAAGTAAAGACTTCATGCAAAAAGGGGGGGGGGGGGGAGAAACAAAAACTGCTATACTCTTCCCCATCCCCCACTCAGTTAACCAACTCCCCTCAGCCTCTGTTGCAGAATCAGCAAGGAAATCAGTTCTGGATTATGCCCTGTTACAGGTTCTCTCTTCAGACTTGCTAATTTTATTATCTGGTTTGTTTTTAACAAGGACCCAGTACACAAAACTGTTTGACTCTGCATAAAGCAGAGGAGGCAACATGAGCTCGGCTCCAAGTACTGAGAAATGTTTATGTAGTGCTTGCTCTACCCTGAACTCAAGGACAGCATCCCCTTGGACAGCGGAACAGCAGCCACACTCTCCTATCTGGAAGCTATAAAACTAAATGCTGGCAAATGTTTTCCCAGGTTCATCAAGGTACCTTAGGCAAGTTGGCTGAATCAGGCTGGTGTTGGAGATAGCTCAAACCACAGATCTATCTCCAACAAGAGCTATAAACGTAACAGAACAGTGGTCCTAGAACTGTGGTCCACAGGTCACTGATGGCTCAGCTGCTCATTCACGGCCTGTGGCATGTGCAACCATACTTCAAAAGGGCTGACTACACACCTGGATATTGCTGCAGAAGACAAAACCCACCCTATGCTTTTGAGTTAATAGGAACAGAAGTCAATCAGAACAGCCATCAGTAAGCACCAACAGTAAGCAGCTGACCTAATTTCAGCTTTAAGAAGCATTTACCTTCACTATTCCCATATATGTCAATTATTCCTCAAAAAATTTCTCCCATTTCTGATTAAAAACAAGAAAAAAACCTTTATTGTGTTAGTTTTCAAGCTCCTCAGAAAACACAAACATTAATCCATAAATCTATACAATTTAGAACTGATTACCTTAAGCAAAAGAACAAACATGTTAATAGAGATCCACAGGCATCTGCCTATGTTTTATAAACAGTGTCAAGTGACATCTTGTAGAACAAGACCAAAGAGTTTTTCTAAAGTCCACATGCCAGGATCTTTAAAACATTGTTTAAAATACTTATTACCAAATACTCAATTCCCTGCTGTGTGACAAGCTCAGCTACAAAATTACTTTAACTCTCAAGACAGGAAAATAACTGCAACAGTAAAAAAGAAAAGCCTACCAAATCTTGCAGCAGCCTTTTCTGTTTAAAACAGAAGCATCATTACAGCAGAAATACAAAGTGTCTTTAAATTATCATGGCAATAGGTCTTACCCTTGCAAGCTAATCCCCAGAGTCATATTTCTTAAGCCACCTGAGCACAGTCAGCATTGGTTGACTGCAGGCATGATGGCTCACGTAGTTCAGCAAGACCATGGATATTCCTAAAGCCAGAAACCATCAAGGACTTGGCTCAATGTATTCAAATGAATGCAACCCCCCCCCCAGTCAAACACAAGAATGCACCTTAAAGGATATTCCTCATGCAATTTTAGGAGTGAAGAAACAGGGAATTCAGGGTTTGTTGCTACAATTATGATCTCCCTCCTTCATATCTACTCTCAATTTGCACTTGAGATTAAAAACCTCAGTTTATTAGCCTAGACCTGCCTCCAAAGTGAAAAATCAGAAGACAGCTAATACAGTAAATGAAACTCACTCTGCAATAGCGCTTCATGCCCAGGAGATGGGAGCCCTTAGACCAGGGAAAGCCATGGGTAGACAAGTGCAACTGTTTGGCCATGCACTGGGGTGAAGCCCCAAGCCAAGGCAACAGCAGGGCACTGTGAATTAGTGCACAGATGGTATTTGAAGTTTGCTGGGAAGCCCCAGCCTGGGTGCAGGCAGGCTCCCAGATATTGGTTTGTGGGTGACAAATGCTATGACTGGCATCAAGGGCACATCTCAGTGCTTCACGTACATGGGGTGCTGTGCCATCTGCATGGGACCACAGGGATGGACTCAAATGAGCAAGTCTCTCACAGGATGGCAGGTTTGACAGACCTAATTCTACAGGCGGAGGAATGAAAAACCACTGAAAGTGAACTCTGCAGGTTTACGAGACAGAATGAATCACCCCACATCTCACCCCAGCCAAAGCCAGGGTGTCTCATTCCCTCCACCTCTCTTCTTCCCACCAACACTTCCCAGCTACTTTATGCCTATTCTGATGCCCATCAGACCTGCCTTCACCAGGAGCTGATTCAACTCACTAATGTGACAGGAAACTAACCCAGCAATAGACTAAGCAGGTTTCCGTTGGTCTTTGGCGCAATGAATGGCAGGGTGGAAGGCTTGAGGAGCACCTAGGCTGGCTCCCACCAAGGGCAGTAGTGTGCTCTGCACCCGTTCTCACTGTGGGCAGCAGAAAGCCATCAGAGTCGAATGTGCTCACAAAACCATGCTCACAGACTGAGCATGGAAAGACCTTCCTAGAAAGAGATACAGTTGATTTTAGACAATGCGCTGTCTGTGCAAATACATTTTCCCTCTAGTCCATGATCAGCACAACAGTGACGCAAACTACCACTTTCAAAAGTCCCTCACGCATTTTCACTTTGACTAAACCTTTCCACAGTGGAGAACACAAATAATCACAGTTTAGCAACTCCTCTGCTTATCAAAAGGGCTTCAAGCAATATCTCACTAACTTTCATGTATATATGTGTATGTGTAAATATGCACACACACACACACACACTTATTCTCCAAAGCTATCTGACCTCTAGGTTGACAAAAAAAAATAAAAATCAGTGGAAATGAGATAAATCAATCACACTTCAGTAATATGAGGGTATTTGTTCCACTTTCGAAGAGCATGCAGGAAACTGTTGGTTTTGAACATAGCTCTTCCTGAAGCAGGAACGACTTGATACACAGCTTGTTTGCTCAAAGGAGGAGAAAGCTTTCTATGGGAGGAAAAAAAGCACCTCTGATTCAGACCAGCTCTGAAAGCATCTCATCATGAAGAGCTGTATCTATGGTCTTTAACCATAAAAAAGCTTTTTAAAAATTAATAAATAAGTATCTCCTACAATAACAAAGAGGTTTGTTTGCTGGGTACAGTATCTGTCCAGATCAAGGGCATGTTTTTTTTCATCTGGTGCTGCTTCTATAAAACTGTCAATATTCAAACAATTAAATAAATACATTTGCTCTTCAAGCTCACTGCTTTTGGATTATAGTTATGAAAAGCAGAAAACATCTTTGTTTTTTCCTCCCCAAACTGGAAGAAACTGAACTTTGTCCTCTTCATAAGGCTGACTCAACAGGATGAGTGGAATACAAGTGCAGAGGTCAAGTGGCCTGAGAAATCCCTATTGTGAATCTCCATACAAAAAAGGCTGACTAGAAGCAACAGAAACAACACCTGAACATTAACAAGTTCAGCGCTTACACCACACTCTGAAAACAGGCTGTCTGAAGTGTGATGTTACATATTAAACTCAACTTTTAAGCCAATATTGAAGTGCGGAAAAATAACTAACCAACCCTCCACTAGTCCAGAGGTCATTCCACCATAGCTCAGCGTTGCCACCATCACAGTGAAGGTGTCTCCAAGCAAGATGACCTAAACCAGGCCCTAAGACCATGATAAATATTTTTCAGAGTATTTTTGAAGAGTCAAGGATCCGAGGCTGTTGAAATTCTTGCACTCAGCAAAACAGATCTGGCTTTCCTAAGTATGTAACTATCATTTAAAGAGCAGCTTAGCACTTAAGATAAATGCTTTGCCCCAGTGTGACTCCAGGGCTATATTTTCCCCTTTTATAACCTGTTAACATTACTAACATTAATTTATAGAGCAAATGAAAATTAGCAGTTGAAAAAGTGAGCTTGTCCTTAGGCAAAACCAACAAACCAACAACCTTGATGGCTTTTAAATGAGATTTGAAATTAACGTATTTACCTAACACAGCATGCTCTTTTTGAACTATTTACACAACAAACACCACTTGCAATTTACATCTCCTCTAAAAAACCCAAACCCAACATATTGTTATACACAATGAAATAGAACCTGAAGGTGGAAGTATGCATTAGGATGCAAGGATACAGCACCCAGCCAGAACAGCACTTTATAGCATATGCCCCATGATCTCTCCAGTTCTTTCCTTCAGTCTTTGCTGTCTGCTCTTTTTCACAACTTTGCACTCTTCTCAGTCAAACTCCATATTTACTTCCTTAAGTTGAATGAACACAAATTTCTTGGTTGATAACATCTTGTACACATCTCTCGCTGCAAGTTCAAGAACACCTTTGCCAGTCTATTTCATAACCATTTTCATTATAATCTCTTGGGGGCAGGTATCACTCGGGCCTTCGCAAAAGGATATCCATTCTGCTGGACTTACAAGCACCCAAACTTCGCTATTCCTATCTGCATAAACATTATGTGTCACTAGGTCATCACAACGGAAGTCCATGTTGCAGGAAGATAATAAGCATGACGTGTTTTAACAGACAAGTGTTATCTTGTTTGACCAGATAGTACCATGTGTCAAATCAGTGTAACCCAGCCCCATGAATCTTGTGTGATGCCAATTACATGGGGAAAAAGAAGACTGCATGCACCAGAAAATGTTTTTATAACAAACAGAAATGCTAGTCTTGAAAGGCTGAAAGCGCTTTAACACCAAAAAGCTACCTAGTTCTTTAGGTGACAGACACATCTACATTTTCAACAAATGTTGCTTTAATTGAATATTACCTATGTTTATGGTTTGCTTTTCAACACAAAGTGATTCTTTTGGTAGGCATCATGTAGCCATGCTGTAGAAACTCAAGAAACATTTAAAGGTAATCCTTTCAACGTAAAATTGAGTTTCCTTATGCTTCAGCACAGCAGTAATCAGAGAGAAACCTATAAACAGTATTACAACATTAAAGAACAATTTTTTAATGTCAAAAATATATGCAAGTTGAACTGTACAATACATTTATCCGGTTTTTAATTGACAGCTAATTTTGGGGATTGTGTACGAATTTCCATAGTTCATTCTCCCTTTAAAGATTCAGCGGGGAGTTCTACTTTTCAAACAACAAGCCTTGGGTCTGGTAGTCTGCTTCGCAAATAAAGTCTAAAGGGTATTATCCACACAAAGTGCTGAAGGCCACTACTCATTATATGGCCTAAGTATGCAATGTGTTTTCTTCTGGGATGTGATAATTACCTTTGTGTTTGTTTTTAACAAGAACTTGGAGATACCGGAATCTTTTAAGGAAACGGTGAATCATATTGGAAGGTTGTGTGCAGTAAGAATCAAAGTTACAACCCTTCCTAGAACTTACAATTTCATGGCCTCCACTTCCCAAAGCAATCTGCTCTTGGATCCCTGCTTTTAGGCAAACAGCTCCAAATGAATACGAGTACCAATAAACTGGAATTTTCTGGTAAGGAACATCTCAATATACACATTCAGAAAAAGAAAAGTCATTCTAAATAAGCCACAAAATCCAGAGAGACCCCATGTGTTTTCCTTTCTATTGAGGATTCAAATCATGGTAATATACTTGCAGTTTAATCAAGTTAGGGCCAGCAAGTATGTATACTGTAAAGGAGCCAAGTCCTAAAATCATTACCTTAAACCCAGTATACATGCTGAACACTGTAGCAGCACATACCTCCTTCAATTCCCATTGAAATCTACGGGTTCTTGTGGGGATGCTGGGGTTTTATTATCTCACAGGGTCAAGCTCTTAGTCCTTCATCAGGCAAGAATCCAGATGAAATCCATGGGAGATTTGCCAGAGAAAGGACTGAAGGGAGAGTGAGAAAGGATGACTCTAAACAACTTAGGGAACAGAGAGCACACATATTGTACGCCTGATTCATAGGGAGTCATTTAGCTCACGCAGATGGCAGCCACATGTAAAAAGATTTGGCCATACATATCCTATACTTGCACCTCCTCTTCATTAGAAGAAAGAATGGCTCATCACTGGACAGGCATGATTTTGATTATCTCAAATGTACATTTTGACAGAATAAGTCAGGAATGAGATTCAGTCAAAGCTGCTAAAGTAGCCACAAAAGTACGTAACTTCAACTGTAAAATGAAACACTTACTAATCAGTACCCTTGAGGTTCTTCTCTGCCCTTCAGACCCCCACCAGAAATGAAACTAGCCCCATGCCAAAACAAAATCATGCTCAACAGACAAGTAAAATCGCTCACTTAAGAGATCTCTCTCGAAGGGTGATCTGTAGTATCAGTGAGAGCTCTTAAAATGAAATGAATTACTAATGCCTCTTTTTCCACTTCCCCCAAGGTAAAGTTTTGATTAAGGACTTCCTTACCAATGGCTTCCACTCTTCTTTCTCCCTAGGAAACAACTCAATGGCCCTGCTCGTCGCACCCTTTCTTCCTTTCCAAAATGCAAAAGGATTTTCTCCTCCCTGACCTCCTTCTGCTCATTTATTTCCTTATTAAGCACACACTCTTTGTGTTATCCTATGGATTACTCCCCATAAGGTTTTGACAAGGCATCTGAAGAAATGCAGAGATGCGGTTCTACAAGAGTTAACTGAATCCAAGTTTTGTTAATGTACTGACCAGCTGCTTGTTAGCTGTAACCACAAGGAGCACGCACATTGGCAGTTAACTGTTAAATGCATTTGCAAAACTATTAATAAGCTGGAAATAATTCAAGCCCAGGACATGAGTACAGCGCATACTCCCAGGCAAGCAACAGATACATAAAGAGAACTGAGATGGCCTCCATATGAAATCACAACAGCTCTTCTCCTTAAGTAATCTTGTATTGACTTTTGCCTTTCTTTTTATTTAAAGGGAAGTTGGGGAAAGGAGTTCTAACTCAGGAAATAAGTCATTTGTGCCCAATGCTAACATAACCTTTATAAGGCATGTATCGCAGTAACACTGCTGCCTGGAAAAAAAGTCTCAAGGAACCTCAAAGCTGATTCAGGTTTCATGAAAATATAAAAAGTTCACACACATGCACATCTAAAGTACTTCCCTTGCAGAGACCCCACAGAGCTGAAATCCATCTCTCTGTACAGCAAGGGTTCAACTCTCCTTTAACGGCTTGCCTGAAGAAAGCAAGAGCCCCCGTGAAGCTACGGGCAGCAGAGACTTGCACAGCGAACCCTACTGCCAGTGATGCAGTGCAAGTCATTGTCTTTTCTAGTACACAGAAACTCTAGATGCTCCTTCTTGAATGATCAAACAAACACAGCTTCAAGGAGGGAAAAAACCAAAAGGCAGGTAGATTCTGTAACAACTAACCACAAAATACTAACTAAATGTAAAAGCCTGAGGATGTTCACACAGCAAGATCACAGAAGCTTTCTTGCCACAACTTAACTGGAAGCAGATACCACAGTGAGCAGAGTGGCTTTTTCCTTCTAACAAAAGGACAAACCAACAATCCAGCCCTACATAAGGGTGAGCAGTGAGAAACCTTACTGCTGAACCTTACTACTAAAAGTGAGATTTTCAAAGTGACTTGGCAACACTCACAACAGCATAACTCTGTTTTCAAGCACAATCAGTAAAGGACAGCAGTATTTAGAAAACAGTCCCGATATCCTGTAACTTACTAGATGTAAAATAACTTCGCGGTGGAGTCAGCAGTCTGTGGGGCCTCATACATGCTTTGCAAGCTTTGAAACAATCCCCCAGAAAGAGCATTAAAAGTGAGTAATATCCCTTCCTGTTAAACATTAGCGGTATACATAAGAACTGTCACTGAGTCAGCACTTGGTGGTGGCAGTTCATAGAGTAAAATCTGTTTTGCTGGAATTTGTAGCAATCCGAGTGCGCCCACTGCTATGCATCTCACATACCCATATATGTATCTTCTTAGTTAGTACTATTATTTTTGTAGAATAAAATAACAGTCAAACAACCCACTTCAACATATACATAATTAGGGGGTAACATCAGGTTTTGATTCTGGGGAAAAACCAAGAGCTAGGCACTATCCTTCCCAGCTGACAAAAGTTGGATGTTAAACAAATAGCATTTTAATACAAACTGAAAAGAAAAAAGCAGACAAAGAACCCAATACAGAGCCTGGTTAAATCACTCTAAGGGTTCTTTCATATTGTCTGATAGGGTTGAGATAAGCTCAGATGTTTCAGGCTTTCACTGGGGAACACTGTAGCGTAACGCCCCAAGTATGATGGGTTCCAGCTCAGTCCAGACAAGGACTACTGCCTCTCATCTAACAATTTTAATATGAAAAGCATGTGGGTTTCAACATCCCATTGTACAATGGTGCGTTTCCTTTCCATAATGCATTGTATATCTGTGTTGGAATCTGCTATGTTGGCAAACCCTTCTTATTGGTACAGTTACTTCAGTTACATGAACAACAAAGCATTTTGACAGCCTTTTGTGTATTTTGGGGTAAGCAGGCAGTGCTAAGGCAGTAAATCAAATGGCTTTGTTGCCACATGTTCCAATTCTGACAGGATATGTTTTACTCAGTAGGTGCAGTCTAAATGTGCCACCAGGTGAACAGATGAAGCTACTCAAAATACTTGAACAATACTTCAATACTTGACTTCTATAAGAGGAAATACAGTTTTGATCTAGTACAAACATGAACTGCTGCAAAAAAACCAAAGGGAGGCCACTACTCCTGCCACCTACCTTCAAGGGTTCCTGTGTTCACCCTAGCAATCATGAAGGTGCAGGGAAAAACCAACTGCTCTTCTAGGACTTCAAAAGCCCTCATGTAAACACACAGAAGCCAGGCTGAAACATTCTTCCTATCAGAGGAAAAGTGGTTAAACTTCCATCCTTTCAACGAAATTAACACCCATTATTTTACTAACATCTCATGAGATTTGCGATCATTTACTGGCTGTACAACTGACAGGCAGTCTTCACATTACATTGCAAGGGAAGTTACTTGGTTAAGCATAAGCCTTACTATCCACATTTTAAGAAAACCACCCCCTACTGATCCAGCTGAAGAGTGGTACCACCATTTTCTAATGGGATACAAACAACTGAATAAACAGACACAGCACACACATACCCGAGGTCAACACAGACCTGACTCACAGCAAGAGAGAAACAAGGCAGTGCAGCTCAGCAGTCCCACTGCTCTCAGCCCTATTCCTAGTGACACAAAATTGCCTGGAAAAGAAGAATGAAGTTCTTATTGAGCACACTTCTCTAAGGATAATAAGGCTACAATGACAAATCAAACATATTCAGAAATAAAGCACGGAAGTGTACTCCCATTCACCAGATCTTTAATGGCTCTTAATATAATGATGAACAATTTAGTTAACTGCCTAGGACAGTCAACTGCAGCTTTCGTTCCCCATAAATGCAGAGAGAGACCCCATATATAACCCAGAATGTGAAGCCATTGTATGAGAAAAAATGTTTACATTTAAAACTTCCAAAGTAACTGCACTGCTGTATTTAAATGTTCTTTGAGATTATCCAGGAGATTACAAGGATTGTTGTTTAAAAAGTCTGTGCCAGCTGCTCTGCATGTATATTAGGAGCATTACAAAGGCATCAAATACTCATTTGTGATGAGATCATCCTAACTAAAAAACATAGTAATACACATCTTGGATGCAGACAGATACACTGAGGTATGAGTCATAGGAGGAAGAGTGCACCCCAAGGAAAGAAGGGAGCAGAGAGCATCGCAGTCATGGCAGGGTCCCACTGGAAATGAGGAACAGTATGACCCCCTTCACTGGCACTACAGCAAGTTCACACTAAATCTCTAACTGTACTGCTCATGGCTTATTTAACAAAATAACGTGGAGGACCTAACAAGAAAAAGCAAATCAGAAGTGGAGAAGCAATATCAGAAAACTTCGGACCAGGATAACTTATGGTTACTCACTTCAGGACATGAACCCTAGGATTAATTCCATTAAGGAAGCAGGAGATGTGCTACACTGCTCTCAAATTTCTGCCATAAAATTGCCCTGAGAAGTAGCATTATAGGACCATGCCAGGATTAGACACCCAATGACTGGTTTAGAATGGGATTAAAGGGCAGAAATGTAGCGATTTTGTGTAGAAAAGTATTGACCTTTCCCAGGTTGCAGGGCTTGCAGGCCAGGAAGCAGACGAACCCTTGAAGAAACATTCCAGCAAGGGACCCTATCAGGGAGCACGTGGGCACCAGCATACAGGCTGGCACTGAGAAGGACTACAGAAAAATCATATCCTTTTTACTGCAACAGAGTACTGCTCCTTTCAAAAATTTAAGGGAAGCAAGTGGAACAAGGAAGACAACACAGGTATCAGAATTGAATCCACTAAATTAGTTCGCTCAGAGCAAAAAATGTTTACTATCCTAATTAAATTAATCCAGGCCATTAGGCCAAAGAATCATTGATTCACTGCTCAGGAACACTCCTCAATAAATCCTGATTTCCTTTCAGCACTTTTGTCAAATCATAGACATATGAGTGCTTGACCTACAAAACCATCTTAAGTACATTATGATTTCACTAGAGAAAGAGGGAAGCTGCATTCTAGGACTTCTCGAGGCAGGGGGGCTTGTTAGCAACAACCTTTACTTGAAATGCCTTGGACAATTTCCTTTGCTGAAAACTTTTGCTTGTGATGCTGAAACAACCAGAAAAATTAGCTAATTAGGTTTTCTCCATTTCTTTAACACCACCATCAATATTCAGTACTGTTTCATTAGAATTCTTTTCTCCTGAATCACACCAATAAAGTTGAAGTTCAGTTTGGTATTCACAAGAGCTGACCTACAGGCTTCTTGCTGCAAATGGACTTTCAAGATCCAGCAAATGTAACAGACCTAGATTCAAGTAACTTCAGTTTTTAAATATCTTTTATTCAAAACCAATCATCATAGTCTTACACATTGTTTTACTTTTTTTGCATGAAATTGCTTAAAACCACCACCCTAGCTTTGCTCATCTAAAAAAAGAGAATTGGGATTTCAAGAGAATTAACAAGCAACAGAACAGGGCCTTTTCCAGGGTTGCTTTTCTTTTTCTCCTATGGGCACGAAACATTCCTATTCTATGCATTTTAGTTACATGATTTTTACCCCCTTGTTATAAAACCTATTATTAAAGTCAGTTATCTGGCTTTGTAACAAGAGACACTGGAGAAGCATCTGCCTAGGTGTTAGAGTTTAGACAATTGCAATCCTTTCAAAAACCAAGTCCTTGCTATGATGCATATTTTAGCTCTCTTACTTCCCTCTGTGACCATATCAAAGAGATCAAACATTAGCACTCAGTATGGCCACGAGGCTCTACTTCAGCAAGAAAAACAACTACTCCTGGCCTAGTTCCAAAAAGCAACTGAGACAAGTGACATCCAAGGTAATCTCTGAACAGTTTTCTTGCCAATTTTCCTCAAACACCTATTACTTTCTCAGCCTAAAGGTGAAAATATCCCATAGAACAATTAATTACTGCTTTGAATTCATTAGCGTTATAAGAGGAAGTTTTGCTAGACTGATCTTACATTTCAAAGCACAATAGGCAGAAAACCAAAAACTTTCAAAATTACATAGTTTAACAAATTATCTTCAAAGGTGAAGTCTGCATTAATGCAAGAAACTGAAGTCACATATTAAACTCCTAACATGTCACTCAAAAAATGCATGGGATGTAACGTAGTCCTATCTGCTAAGTTTTCTTCTAATAATGCAAGAAAAGAGAACATTTCACCTGAAAATCCTTTTGCCTACAGCTAAAGTGAGAGTGTTCCATACTCCCACTCCTTTGCTTCGAGTATAACTGATTCTACTTCCTGTAAAATAAAAATTTTAACTTTTTCTTTTCTTTTAAATAAGGGTTGGCATAGCAGGAGAAGAAAGAGAAAAGAGAAGCAGCTCCATCAGTTAAGGCACTCCTCAGGACATCATAACTAATTTATAACTTGCCAAAACTTCAACCAGCTTGCTCCTTATCTGAGATCACAAAGAACTTCTGCAGTTCAGCATCCAGGTGCCTAAACCCAAACAAGGCAGGCAGAAAGTAAGACAGACCTTTAAATAAAACCTTTGCCATTTTCATGCCTCCAAAAAAGGGCAGGGGGGAGGTTTTGAAGAATTAATGAGATAACAGCAGCTAGCACTGATGCGATCCAAGTACTTTAAAGCTGTTACTTTAGCCCTTCAAACAGTCCTGCATAAAAGATGACAGGGCAGAATGCATCTGTTTTACATATTAAGAGACCAAGATTGAGAGATGAAATAACTTGTGACGAGATCACAGAGAAAGTCACTAATCCAGATACAAGCCTTTCATCTTCCAGTCAAAAGCTGAGGCTCGTAGGTTAGGCCTATGCATTTAATATACTTAATGATAATTAATTAAGCATATATAAAAATATAATTAATACACTTATGGCCATCAGGCCATCTTCATCTCCACAAGAAGAACTGATGCAGCCTTTGGGCTCTTCTCCATGAGCTTTGCTCATGGCCAAAGACAGGCCACAGCTGGGAAGAACCGATTTGTCAGCCCATAACTCACTCCACCCACTCCCAAAGGTCCTTCATACACAGGCACTTGTATTTAGTCACACACAGGGTGAACACACACACACCGAGTCACAGGGCAGCTGTGAGTTGGCTGTGTGCAAAGTGCATCAGTCAGCAGCCTGGAGAAGACTCCACCACAGACCTCAGACACAGCAGAGCGCTTCCATACCATTGCTGAGGCCTGAAGAACAGCCATGACATTGTGATGCTTAGTGGCCATTTACTCCCATTGAGGCACACAATCTTGTGGAGGAAAAAAATCTCAGCTTGACTTAGTGGCTTGAATCAAAATAGCTTGAGGAGATTCTCTAATAGAACAGATGTTTTATTGCTCCATTTAAATGGAAATTAATAAAGGAAAGTTTAATTTATTCCAATATGAATTGCATCAACCATCCTTTCCAGACATAAGGCAAATTTGGCGATCTAGAAAGGGAAGAAAAAGAGAACAAGAAGCAAAGATAACCACAAAAATCAGCTCTTCACCTACTCATGGCTCCAAGTGTTAGTAAATTAATTAAAAATTTAAAACCAAAACAACCACCACCCAAAACACCAAACCTGTTCCAGACGGAAGTAAAATTTTGCTAAACAGGTAAAACAGTAACCAACCTTACAAATGTTCCCATCATCTAACCCCGAATTCCTTTGTTACTCCTTCTATGCACTGCTTTCAATAGTGAGAGTAATGACATTCCTGTTTAGTTCTTTCCAACTCTGACAGGTAATATCCTTCCTTTATTAACTGCCTATTAGTAAGTCTCATAGTGTAGCAGCTGCCCAGTAAGGGAACAATAGCTCCATCCTATAAAGTACACTTAAAAATATGAAGAAAAGCTCACTGTGCTTAGAGCAGCTACACTTCATTGGAGTTATTCAAAACCTTGGCTTTTATCACCTGGGGTTAAAATTCATCCTTGCCAAAATATCACTGACTTAAAACAAGTTTACACCAAAGAGGAATCCAATTAATGCCTTCAGGTAACAAAACATGGCACAAAGTCTTTGTGCTAAATATATATTTTTTCACTCCAAATTCATCTCTCCTGTGACTTACAGCCCGAGGGACTTCAGTTCCTTCTCCTGTCATTAGCTATAGAGGATGAAAATATTTCTCTTTGAAAAGGAACATATCAGAACCCCTACTTTCTCTACACTACACCATAACCAGTAGTAAAACAACAACATTGATTCATGCAAATATATTTCAGCGCAAAAAGCTTGTAAAAGACTTCATGTGCAAGTAACAACTTCTTTTCTAATAGCAGATGCTCCGTTTCTCATTGAGACACCCTAGGATCTCATGCAGGAATGCTGGGTTTGGGCTCCTACAGCCCTTGGAGCCTCAGTCTTCCTGTTACAGATAAACCTGTTTAATGCTTGCACATGCCCTCTGTAGTCCAAAGGACAGAATTCATATGACCTTGCAGCAAAAGATACAAGCATGCACAAAATAAAGTTATTGGTCTGTAAAGTGAACAGGTTCAGCCCATCAACACCTGAGGTCATTCTGATGGGAGAAGAATAATTTCTAAAATAATAAAGATGCAAATACTTGTTAGTTATAAGCGCTCTTTTCAGGTATGTTCCAGAGTACCTACTTCTTTACTCTGTGGACCCTTGAGTCAGAACACTTTCGTACCTCTCCTTGACATCAGACAAGACAAAAATATTGTCTCTAGTTAACCAAGTATGCCCTTTCCATTCTTTTATTAACAAGACCAAGGGTTTGCCTTATTTTTAAGATAAATGACAAGTGGAGAAGCTAAGAAAGAGTTAAGAAGGGCCTACAGTACAGAAAGGATATTAAAAGATCTAAAAGCAAAATCCCAATTCCCTTTGGAAAACAAAAGAATTATTTCTAGAACAGTATTTCTATAATAACTATGTGATGTTTAGGACTTCTTAAAGACAAGTTTCTCCTTAAAAAACTTGAATAGATTTCCTTAGAAAGATAAGGATTAATGCCATTCACCAGTCCATGACATAACATTTTCTGCAAAACTACTACTCATCAGTTGAGTACTTCCCTCCAGAGACACTACTGAGTCTCAATCTATACTGATTTATAGATTTGCTTGCAACAACTACTGCATTATGGCCTTGATATTTCTTAGGAAACCTTTGGCATCATCTAGAGTCAGTTTCAGTCAAAGAACCAGACCTTCATGTTTACCCATCAATGCTCTCATTCAGCAAAGCACCTAGATACACAGTCAGTTGTTTTGCTGATTCAGGACCCACAATCCAACATCCTACTGCTTCACACGGAAGCAGAACTCTGCTGAAATCCAACTGTTTTTAGCTTCAGAGCCTTGCTGATACAGGAAAAAGGCAGTCTGCTGAGTTTAAACCATTCCAAGTCTGTGATATAATTACCTCTTCTAAAATACTTAACCTTTCTCTGTATCGTGATGCTCAAAAGTTCTTCAGAATTTTTGTGTGGTTTTGGAAGATAAAAATACCATTTATGCATAAACCACACAGAAACAGCACAGGATCTGACTCAATTGAACTGCTGGAGAGACAGGCAGAAAACCAGATTAAAAACCCAAACTGACACAGGAACAGATCACTAAACTGCAGTGTTGAAGAAACATTAACTCAGAGGACCTACAGATTTAGTCTAGCGTCCCAGTTCCGATCAGTCTTTGTATTTAAATTGCTCACTTAAACACATCATTTACTGTTTGAAAGGCATTACTTTGTTCTTGTGTGAAACTTAGATTAACTATCAATATTTTTTATGTCTATTTTGGCTTCTCAAAGCTGTCTCACCAGCTCAATGACATGAAGTTGGGAATGCATCATTTGGCTCCCTATCAGATAAACAGCTGACATGAAGAGGCTTCAAATCACCATCGCGGTGCTGAAAGGATGACTAAAATAAAAAAAAAAAGAAAAAAAAAAAAAAGAAAAGGAGAACATTTTTCACCATTAAAAGCTCATAAGTGGTTCCTAATTAGTATTTGTCAGCACTGAAAGCATGACAGGCTCTCACAAGAAGAGCACTACAGCAGAACAGGTATGAGACAAGCAAGCCACAGCACATGAACCAGCCTTCTGCTCCTCTAACTCTTCCTTCAGCTTGCAAGTCATGCTCAGTGTACCGGTTCATCTCATCCTCTAAATGACTGCCTAACCAGACCATAAAGGGATAGGACTGGGTGGCTTTTCAATGAAGGTAAAAAATGGCTGATCATAGAATCACAGAATGAACTAGGTTGGAAAAGACTGTTAAGATCATCAACCCTAACCATTACCCCAGGACTGTGAAGCCCACCACTAAATCATGTCACAATGGGCAAACTGGTCTCCCCTCATGATCTCCAGTCACAGTCACCCCTCATCTGCCCCTCCATAGTGGCCCACAGTATATAGCTGCTGGCCCTGCCCGTCATGGCCATCTCTCACAGCCCATGACCACCCCTCATTGCCCATGGCTGCTCCTGCTCTCCCCTCACAATCTCTCCTCACAACCACCCCAGAACTCCCCTCATGCTCTTCCCTCACAGCCACCCCTCCTGTCCCCTCATGATCTCACCTCACAACTTTCCCAGCACTTGTCTCATGGTGGCCCTTACTTTCCCCTCACCATCTCCCCTCACCCCTCACAGCCGCCCCTCCTCTCCCCTAGCCTGCCATGGCAGCCCCTGCTCTCCTCTCACAATCTCCCCTCACTCCGCATGGCTGCCCTGCTCCTGCTCTCCCCTCATGACAATCATGAACTCCTGCATCCTGTATGGAATAACCCTATGGATATATAGAGAGTTGGGACTGACTGGTGAGGAAGCTGACCAGAGAGTTCTGGCAGTCAGGTGAAGTTCCCGACGACTGGAAAAAGGGAAACATAACTCCCATTTTCAAAAAGGGGAAAATGGATGAGCTGGGGAACTACAGAGCAGTCAGCCTCACCTCTGTGCCTGGCAAAAT
>JARCZZ010013104.1:37304-79901 GCA_030323915.1 Brotogeris chrysoptera
AGGTCAGGGGAAGCTCCTCTTCAAACAAAACCAAAAATGATGTCATGACAAGGCCTGTTTCTTCCTGTTGTTATGCTTATTAACATGGTACCCACCACCATCATATCTGGGGGGCACAGATCCAAAAGACACACCAGATACAGGCAAAGAGCCTTACTGAAAATGAAGCACATATGCTCTGAACAACACAAGATTACTTACAAGAACAAGTATGGAGAAAGAAAGATAGGACAACAGTAGAGAACTAGGGAATAAAGAGCTGTTGAAAGAAAACCATAGAGACAGACCTAAAATAAGCAGATAAACCAGACTGGGCACTCTTAAAGAAAATGGGTGAATTCTTCAATATTTCCCATTCATACAGTCTCTCCATCAGCCTGATCACAATCACAAAACTCTACAAAGGGAAAAAAAAAATTAGAGCAATTTCCACCTTTAAAAGCTCATCAGGTGGTTCCTAATTACTTATTTCTCAGCCCCTTTGACAAGAACCCTTACAGCCCCTACAGGACAGCTTCACAAAGAGAGAAGTGTCTACACGGAAGGCACAAGAAACACCAAATATGAGGGAAGGGGAATACAGCTGCATGGGTGAATTCAGGTTGGCATCAAGACCACAGCTGCACTGCTTTGCCGGCAGCAGGAACTATCTGCACTGCCAGAGGATCTACCCCAGGAGGCTTGAACGAGACCCTGGGCTAGTGCAGATCCACAGGCTCCATCACCTTTCTATCTTCTTTCCAGCTCAGCAGTAAAGCAGGAAAGAAAAAGGAAAAAAATAAGTTTAAAACACATTCCTATGCCTTTGTGGAAGAACCTATCTTGTTGATGGTTTGGCCCTCAGGGTCTAGGGCAAGTATTTGTTTCAGCTGCCCTCTAATCAGACAGACATCATGCACCCAACTGCACAAGTTTGCCAGCAAGTAAAACAAATACATTTCAGACTTTGATTTAAGCCACATTAGGACAGAATATTTTTGCTCCTAAGACTACAAAGCCAGACTTGCTTATGAGGTTATCCAAGGCTATAGCGTGTGCAGTTCTGAGTGTTTATGTGGAGTTCCTACTGCAGGTTGCCAGACCTTAGTCTAAGCCCACTTCAAAAACATAATTCCTTCAGACAGGCAGGTAGCTTGCCAGCTGTTCTCTTCTCCATCCTGCCTTGGACTTTCCATGGGGAAGAAAAGGCTCACAGTAATCGAGGTTTTCTTTGCAGTCTTTTTCTGTACAATTAAAGATGTATAAATAAGAGCTTACAAGAAATCTGTGTACAAGCTCAAAGTAAATCAGATTCAGAGAAGCATTTAGCTACATATATCTGAGCAGTAAGAGAGGGAAGAGGAATAGACAACTACCGTCTCAATACTTATGCAGACCATTTTCAGTGCAAAGTTACTAAGGTGTATTCTTTAAGCTATCAGCATGAAAAACATGCAATTTTGTAGCTTGGGTTTGAATATGCATCTCTGTGCATCATGCCATCCAACACCTGGGGCTTTTCTGAGATAGATTTCACACATTAGTACCTTAAAAAGCAATAATAGAAAGGAAAGAAAATAAAACATGAACACAGATTCTGTCCAGAAGATCACCTATATCTAAAAAGATAATGCTGAAGGTACTGGAACGCCAGCAACAAGATCTAGACCAATTGCAGCAGTGGCAAACAAGAAAGAGGTGTGTTGTCCTGTATCAGCCTCACTACTTCAGAAACCAAGAGTAAGCTGGAAAAAGCTCAGTATATAAGACTGAACACCCTCGGGAGGTGGCATGCTGCCCCCTGCCTCCCCCAGGCTTCACCACAGGCACGCAGGGATTTCATTTATACTTCTTAGTCTTATTTATATTCCTCAGTTTTATTTATACTGGCTTGGTAATGGTTCAAGCCTGAACAAGCAGGGGTTCTGTACACCGGCAACTAAGAGCCGAGCCTGCAGTCCCCTGGCCGTCACACTGACAACAGCTCACTGGCATCTGCCACACAACTAGAACGTGCTGCTTGCTCCCACCTCTATTTTGCCTATAAACACGAACTCCCTGCATTTAAAGTATAATTGTTTAGGTTAACAGGACTACTAACAGAAAAACACTGCAAAAGCTCTATCTAAACAACCTTCAGAGAACAGTCCTTCCTTGGTTGTACATATATCTGCCCGAGATCGCTCCCTGACACACACTTCATCAGAGTACGTTAGTTCTTTATTGCCCTTATCTCGCTGTACTCACTATACTCTGTAAAGGACACTAAGTAGGTGTTCTCATTAAGAATTCATTGCAAAAATAAAAAGCATGGAAGAAAACCAAAACCCACAGGACCACAATCAGAGTGCTTCCTCACCTCCTCCCAACAAACTGTGACCCCTTCCACTCCCTTCTGCTATCTACTTCCCATGCAGCTAGTGGGAAGAATGTGTTTCCAAAAGAGAAGTAACTCAAACTAGCCCTGCTCTGAGCAGGAGGCTGGACTAGACTTCTAGAGGTCCCTTCTAGCCAAAACTGCTCTGCTATTCTACTTATGAATAAGCATCTGACCAAATCCAAGGCCATAGTGCTTTTTTAAGAGGTTGCTTCAAGAATAGCTGCCAGAGGAAAACACAGAGTTACAGAGCAAAACCAAAAAACCACAACAAACTTCAGGACAGACATGCTAATAACCAATAGTAGTACTGTGCTTGATAACACTTTTAAATTAGTGGGTTAGTTAAAGCTGGCATTAAGAGGCAAGATGACTTCTTGGGCAAGCAATCGTTTCAGCAGCAAAAGGGAACAGTGGTTGTGAACAATTAAAACAGTTTTTATTTTCTTCACTGGCACCTTCTTTCAAAGCCAGTTTTTACGCATCTCTCGATTCAGATTCGCTCCCAGCCATCGCTCTTCTCAGCCAAGACCAGCATTCACATCCTCAGCTGAAGCCGCAGACGCACTCAGACACACCCTGTATTGCTGCAAGTTCATCTGGAATGAAGCTATTGCAAAACCTTAGCATCATGTACTATTTAACAATGAAGTTACTAACGTTGGACGGATGCCTTTAGAAGGTCAAGCCCAGAGAAAGTCCCACAAGGCTTGAGGGCTTGAAACAACATAATTTTCCATGCTGACAATGAAAAGAAGCCAAATTGTAGCACATTGAATTGCTCAGCCCTGTCTCTTCCCAAGCTGGTCATCTTTTCCACAGTGAGGACATCTCAGATTTAAGCAAGCCATCTGTCCTCTGTCCACTTTTCCCACTATCTCATTTTGACTAACTGTATATCCACTTGGCCTCCTCTCCAATGAGATATGCTGGATGCTGGACACATAAGAAGGGGCTTCCCCTTGCAACCACAGGAAGAACTTTGACAAACAAACATCGAGAAGAATCACTTCAGCGCTTGAAGAAACTACAATATAGGTACTTGAACTGTACAGATCTCTCTCTGTCCCAAGTTACTGTAAGAGTTTTTATTTTTATGAACTAGCGGGGACTTCATTCTAGATTACAGCCCTTGAAGGCAGCACTGAACTGAAAAGGGGTACACCCTTTCAGCCCAACTCTGGAGAGAGATCCCAGCTCAGCTTCACCAGCACAACCCTGCATCCAAGGGAGTAAATCCAGCCTCTTGGCAGAGCTAACAGCTCCACAGCATCACATACTGGCAGAGCTACCCTGCTTTCACTCCAAGGCTTCCACAGCAGCCTTCCCCTTTATAATATATGTGCACCACACACTTCTCTTACTTTCTTTTTAGAATAATTACAAAAATAATTTACTTTACAACTGCAGTTCTTTAATGATTTTAAAGGGGAAAACAGGTGCAAGAAAACACTCGCACAGGAACATCACTCTTCTCACATCACCGTACCAGCAGTTACGATCACAATAGTTTTATATAAGACTCAGCTGACCTACATTTTTCCAGCAGGAAAAAGTACTTTTGATCAATAATTCTGAATATACACAATAAGTTCCAATGAATGCATGATTTACATAATGCCACCTACCTGCAGCTGCGAAGCACAAAATCATCAAAGCAAACACTGAAGTCGCACAACTTGAAGAAGACATTTTTGCAAGCACTGTATCTTCTCAAATCAACTCCCTTTGTAGCTCTTCATGTAGATTTACTTCCTTTGAAATTTGTGGTGTGTTTTGAAATCAAATCTTCCAGACTTTTAATTGCCTATAGAAAGAAGTAAAAACACATTTGAATACAAATATCACTTACAGAAGCATTACTAGGTATTTAAAATTATCTCTCTTGTAATAAAAGAAACAGAATTCTTTCTTAAAGGACTACTGAAAAAGTCCATTTTATATTACCAGATACCATAGGTACTGACAGCTCAGCACTCTTCCCTCTCCTGCACTAGTGTGCAGCTGCTGCTCTTTCATATTACACATTGTGCAAGTTGTGATCTTCTTGGAAGTGAAATCCCAGAGTTCTCTCTGTCAGCTGAAGCCTGCCAGTAGTAGTCATAGCTTCAGACATGTTTATTTTAAGTATTCAGACTTTCTCTGGGACATATAAACATTTGTTTGCTTAATTATCTGCCGTTACCTTTATTACACCACAGAGCAACATTTCACATGTGCATTAGCTGGTTTACCGGTAACACGAGAAATTTAACTCATTATTTCTCAGTATCACAAATTCTGAAAACTTTTCCAGGCCACTTGACCATAAATATAAACACAAAGCTGCTCAGAATCATTGTGTTAAGAGATTTTGAGACACGATATACCAGGTCAGTAAAACAACTTACATATGCTATGCAAATAAATGACGATACAGCTGATGCCCACAGGCATTAAAAGCATAGGGAATTCTGACCGCAGAATGCACACTGCAGATTCTTGAGGGGAAACACTTAGTAGACGTGCATTATCCTCTTCCACTTCTTTTAATCAATTCCCAGTCATCTCAAGGTCTAGAATGAGACTATAGACCAAGTACGTAAGGAACCAGAATGTTGGTATTGTATTCAATCTAATACAAATCTTACCTACTTCACTACCAGCCTTCAGGAGCAGACAGTAACAGATGGTGCCTCAGCAGCCACTAACACTCACCACAAAGCAATGCAGGCAATTGCTAACAACCATCACGGGGCTAAGTGAGAGCAGAATGTTGAGTCAGGACCAACATCTGAACCGCAACAACATGAATACCATTCAAAAAGCTCTTGCTGACACTAAACTGGAATGAAGTGCAAAGACAAAAGGCTAGGTTCTGTTATACAGCATGTGTTGTGCACAGTCAAGTCTGCACAAGGAAAACCTGTACCTAGATCAGCACACTTCAAGACACTTGCTCATAGCACTGCTATGCCTATGAGGACAGTAGAAACTCCTTTGCAGAACCTCTCCATAGGTCAGTTGGCAGAGCTAGCACTGTCCTATGCGGAGGGAGCTGCAGCCACCCACCAGGAAAGGTGTGTCATTGCCCAAGAACAGAACTACAGCCTCCAGCAGATACTTCCCTCAGCACCCTGCTCCTAGCACCTCTGACTGATCTTGGCAGGGCTCCACATCCCACCTGTGTGGGAGAAGAGCCCAGGAGTGGCTCTATGGGGGGCTGAAGCACCCAGACACCACACTGCTTCAGGACAGGAATGAGGCAAGGAAGGAGTTGAACATCTCTCACAACACAGGGTTTCTTGCAGGTCGCGTTCAAGCTGAGCATCTTGTAAGAAGCACATTTACTTTTGTTCCTTGCTGGCTTTTGACACCCGATATTTTAGGCTGAAATTCTGTAACTGGTGCTCTCTCATGTGCACCTCCTCACGGCCACTCTTCCACTGGCTTCGAAACATTGTCTTACCACAACAGTGAATAAAGGAAACCCCTAGAGAACTAGTTCTACCAACACTGCCTACTAATCTTGATCTTCTACCTGCTAGTGCTTAATCTGGGGAAGAGGAGTTTACTCTTCATTCTGAAGAGGTACACATCACTTTGCACAGCATCTGGGTATCTTGTCATCTGCTATTCACAAAGTTAGGTATGATTAATGTATGACTGGATACCGTAAACTTTTCATCAGAGCTAAATTCAGACTGTGATTACCTGTGAAAAGATTTAGTGAAACTAACCTAAAACCTTGACCTCAAAAATTAAGAGCCTGTGAAACTATCCTGGGACATTCTAAAGTAACCTTAGCCACAAAACTGCATTTTTGTTCTCTGCCATGCACTGTCCTTTTCAAAACTGGACATAAATTTAGAAATAGAGACTTATTAATCTAAGAGAAAAACATTTCAATAAATAAACAAATATCTACTTACGTATCATTCACGTAACAACACTAGTTCTATATTATTTCACATATTCCATCTTAAAACATAGCACTGTTACCGACATTGAATGTTTCATCACTTATAGGTTCACCAGCACAAACTATTCTTTGTTAGGATCAACACCACCACACAACCTGAGGTAATAAGACACTGCTACAAACTTCTATCATTGAGAGCAAGACAAACACCACAGCCTCTTAAAGCCGCAAGAGTCCACCCTAAAAACTCAACCAAGCATCATTTATGCAAAGATTTCTTCCACAACATTTTATAGAAGATAGATTTTGAAGAAAAAAGTTCTGGAGAGGGATAAGCACATACACAAACACAATGCTAGAGAGAGCTCAAAACAGGAAAACCTCAGAAAACAGCAGCCTCCCTGGGCAATTTATAAGGCTTGTAAAAATTACTCATCCTGAACATACTGGAAGCATTCAGTAGTTCCTAAGTATCTTGCATCTCTCCCTAGGGTGTAACATTATATAGCTAAACCCTCAAATCCATGAGGGATACCAAACTCATAAATGATAAATTGCTAACCAGAGTGTTGGACAATCCTGTAATACATAAGGTTTTGAACCTGAAAATCCAAATTAAATAGGTTTCATGCCAAAATGGCAAGCCATAAAGAATTCATGACTTGCACTGGCCAGTCAAGCACAGGAAGTTGGCAACTGGTGTTGTTAATGGTGACATGGACCTCGTCTAGGCTAGAAAGATTTAGACTCTGCAAGTCTCTTCCAGCCAGTGCGTATTTCATGTTGACAAATGAAGGGAGTTTTGGCAATAAGGATTCTATACGCTACCTCATTCCCTGAACAACAAAAGCTGCATCATGCAGATGCAGCACTTACGGACATAGTTTAGTGGTAGACTTGGCAGTGCTGGGTTAGCAGTTGAACTCTACCATCTTAAAGGTTTTTTCCAACCTAAACCATTCTATGATTCTATAGTGGACATCATTTGGGAAGTAAAATGTAAGATGGAATCATTTTTTGCTATTTCTCTAGATAGAAAGAAACCTGCTCAGTGAGAGTATTCAGCTGGTAACTCCATAAATGCTGCCATGAAGAAAAAAATATCAAATAGGGCAAATCTCGAGGTTTCTAGCCAGTGTCAGCTATGAAAGACCATCATAATGTCCTGCAAGATGTCATTAACAAGCATTCTGAAACTTGAGTTCCTGATGTATAACCATGAACAACAATAAACAGAAATCAGAAAAAGAGTAACTACAGCACAAATGCTCACAAATAAACTGAATAGGTAAACACAAGCCTTTACTTAGATGACTCTTCCACCAGCACACACCTCATTCTTCAGTGAGGTTTTTGTAAGGCACACAGCTGTTCAGAAATAGGGAGCACAGGGAAAGAACTGGAGATAAAGCAATGCTGACAAGAATCCCATTCTGCACCGACCACCTATATATGTCAAAAGGCCAGTTACCATTTGACTTTGAGAAAAATTATTTAAAAGGGAGAGAGAATATATACACATTGCAATCTCTATGTAAGCTCAAGAGTCATTCGATTCCTACCACAAGCCACTGAACAGTAACATTTACAAGGCGTAAGCCAGAGCAGGCAGTATACAAAGGGAAAGCCCTAGGCTTCTACACTGCAAACTAGAAAAGTCCACGCAACAGGGGGGACATTTCCTTTGAAATAGAAGAATAAATCTTTGCAAAGGGATCATGAACCTAAACTATTGATCCAAGCAGTAAGCACAAGTGCTAGTCCATTTGAGATTGAGAAGAAATTTCCAAGAGAATCATCGTTTCCTTTGGGGTATATCTGGGTGGCTATTTCTGTAACTGAGGTCACAAAAGAGCATATTAAAAGTATAACCAAAAAATCCCAAAGAAGAGGAGGAGAAGTTGACATGAGAGTTTAGGTATTCTAAGCACTTCATGCCAATGCTTTATACTACTAGAAGCTGCAAGAAAGCCTGGCAAAAGAGGGCATCTGCAGCCAGAGCCATTGGAGACTCTGCCTAAGAGGCACACACACTGCTGGGGTCCTTTTCACTGAAGTTTGCTGTCACAAAGGCCACTGGTCCTGAAAAAAAGTGACGGTCTAAAAGGCACAAAAGAGCCTGTTCTGTTGAGAAGTATCATTTTGCAGATGCAATCAGGAAGAGTCTTACTACTACTAGATTTTATTAGGTTTGAATGAAGACTGGGGGAAACACATTTTGAAGTGCGTGAGGACAAGAGGAGGAAGTATGAGGTTTTAATGTGGTTTGAAGTAGGAGCCTCTAATGTCTATGAGAATTTTATTACATTAAAGGGGACAGGGCACTGCTCTAAATGTGAATTTCTTGCTAATAAAAATGACCAAGTGTAAGCCCTAGCGTTAAGCCATCTTCAGAATATTTGAGCACCTTTCTACTCAGCCTGTTCCTGTACTTCTAGCAAAATATCCATTACATATTACTCTTGGGATCAGTGACCTCCTTAGTTTCAGTTTGTACCACTGGTCTTCCGCCAGTCAGTTTAATGTTGCCTGCTTTTTCAAAGCTCCTCTGCACGGCTCAACCTAGCAATATATGTGCCTGCAGGTGGCCACAGCCACAGATTTTGGGGTGTTTCCTATAAAAAGGCTTCCACACCATAGGAATTTGCCACATTTATTGCTGAATTGCATTCTTATTGCTTTATTTTTCCTTTTTATTTCTGTTCCCTTAAGCCTTTTCCCCAATAGTCACCATCTGTTTCTATACTCACAAGCTACCTTTCCCCATGCAAGTTCTTCCCTTGCCTTAACTCTATCCTCCTCATTGTCTAACCTTTTCCTTTACTGCCTGAAGAATAACTTCCACTTCCTCCCCTCCTTATCACCATGGACTCTGGTAATTCCCTCCTCTTTCCACGCATGGTGCCAGAGGTTGCACAGCTCTCTACAGCACTGATAAAAAATACTTCTCTACCAAAGCGAGCCAAAAAACCTCCTCTTATATGTCACATCACAAGTCCCACCAAAGTGAATGGGGATACTAGAGTGAAGCCAGCAGGATCTGTCCCTTTGTGTTGTTTTGCCATAGCAACATGAACCCAGGTTTCTAGGCCATCCAAGGCAGCCTTCACAGCCAAAGCTTTTTCACTTTTTGTCTGTTTGCTTTATGCATGGCAACCATTTCACTCAACGAGGTTTTCTCTCATTGCTCCATGTTGGTTCCCTATGCGAATGCCATGGATACATGCATGCCATGCAGAAGAGAAAAAGGCAATCATTTGTAATCCAGTACACTCAAGCTCAATGAAAGAAAAACAAACCACCACAAATGGTTAACTACACCAGTAGCTCTTTCAAAACCTCTTCTATTCCTAGATTTGTAGAATTTATTTATAATTCTACTCCTATTAAATATGCATGCTAGCAGATTTCTTTTTTATTAGATCAGATTTATCCTCTGTCAATTCTGTACGATTTGGACACACACAGGTCAGAAAGCTAACAGGGCTAGAAAATACTAATGTGGAATTGAAAATTTTAATCTATTTTTTTTTTAATGCCTACATCCAAGGCATATATATGAAGTCCCGCCATTCAGAACTCAAACCCAGTAATTTATTCATAAACCATTAAGGGGACAGATTCTGTTTTAGAATTAAAGTGATTTCATTTCAAGGAATACTACATGAATAGTAATAAAGAATAAAAGTCCTGACATATCAAAAGCCTAAGAAGAACTAACTGATGGCCTGCAGTTCACATGCTGCTGTGCTTGTAATGGGACATTTCAACAAGTCACAGTTAAAGGCTATGGGAACTGGACAAGTGCCAAGGGAAGATGTTTTATGCCATTTAGCAATTGTGCCCCTCTATTCCATGTGACCTTTGTTTTAACATTTTGTTTATTTATTTTCTTATTAATAAATTACAATGCAGCCTGCCAAATTACAGGAAGCCACAAAACATACGCAAATAAGTCCGTAAAAGATGTGAAACCATTCCACCTTTTTAGTAACGGTTCACTCAGGCTGGCTTTTTTACCTGGTACATATTTTGCCCACAGCTGGCACAAAGCTCTGTTTTGGGTGACGGCGACACTACTGTCGGTAAAATTTCATAACCAACTTTCCCTTCAGCTTCCCAACATGTTCCTTTTTCATCACCTGGCTTGAACTGCTGCGAGTTTAGATCAGAAAAATAAACTCACGACACCAGACACTGTGGAAGTTTCAGCCGAATAATCATTGCACAATATAGCACAAAAGTAAGAGACAGTCTACAGAAACAGGATAAAAATCATTCTGTTTAATACTCCCAGGACTGCCCTTCCCCCAAAGAGAGGGAGGTATGCAGCTAAATGTGCATAGGCTGAGGGGCAAGGTTTTGCTTACCAAGCGTAAACAAGAGAATAGCTTCTTACAGAATCAGGATGTAGGAGGCTTTCAATAGGTGGAAGGGAAGGAAGTGCACTTTGGGAGTCTTTTAGTGGAAGGAGTACACAAGAATCTTCCACAAGAAGGAGGCTGGAACAGATTCCTTTTTTACAACTGCAGAAATTCCTAGAGGTTAGCATATCTCTACAGAAGGAAGCACATAAGGCACTGAAGACAGAGTTTAACAAGACCAGCATCCTACGTGTAACTTAAACACCAAATCACATGTTTTCTACTTTAACATAGAGCACTTGGGGGCATTGTGTTTCAGAGCATCTCTGAAGGGAGTGGGGAAAACAAGATGTTGGGATGCTGTACTGTTCCTGTACTATAAAGGCTCAAACAATCTGCGATCTAGTACCAGCTCCAGTCCTGAATTTTCTGTGCAACTCAGTCTACTCTTTCACAACAGAAAGAGTTGTAGCAGGACCTTGATATGCCCACTGCAGCCCCCCATAACAATCACCTAGGAAAACAACACTGCTTTAGGGAGTTCTGCTTCCATCTTGTTAGAAGATGGGTAAAAAACATCTCGCTGCTCTTATATCAGGGAACACCAGTGGCACAATTATGTGCCATGTTCCTGATGAATATTCAGGTAGCAGAAAGAGGGAAAAAAGCAGACATTTCTAGAAAGGTACATACATAAAGAGTGGGTTAAAGTTTTCATGGAAGCTGAAGAACTCTCTGATTCTCTTACCTACATTTAAATAAACCTCAGGTACCAAATGAACTCAAGCAGCAATATCTCACCACAACTAACAGGAGCCTGGCTAATGTTTTTTAAATGGGATTTGCTGTTTCTGAAAAGCTTACCCTGAAATAAAAATATTTCTAGCGCACAGGAATCTTCAGGCTGAACAAAATGATCATAAATTGCACAAACCCAATCTCTACAACCTTTCCTCCTCATAGTTAATTTTATTTGGCCTAATTACTTCATTTTTTTATGGGTTCTAATTGGAAGCATAATAGGTTTCCTGGCACTGGACTATCTTACTCTACACAAACACAGTAGCAGCCAACAGCCTCACACAAATTTCATTTATCTTAAGTTTTACTTGGCTCAGTTTCTAATTGCACACCTAAACTAAACAGATAACAGCTCTAATGTACCTATCAAGACAGATATAACTCTAGGGAAGGCATCTCCTTGTGGAGAAGGAGCCACAGCAGGAAGGGAAGTTACCAACATCTCAGCAAGGCTTCTTCCACTCAGGTTAAGAGAGCCCAGCAAACTGTTCTATCAGTGACTGCTTGATGCTGTGTTTTTGTCAAGACTGAACTGCAAACCCGCAGCCCTGTATCTAGAAATAATCCACCTGGAACCTTTTTACCAGGAAAAAAGTAAAATCAATCTCAGCTGGATTTAAGAATCTTTAAACAACCTTTAGACATTTAGAAAAGTGGTTCTGAAACCACGGCCTACAAATACCTGAAATTCTCTGGGTTAATTGTGAGAAACCCACAAGGGGTAATAATGAAAAGCAAGACTACAGCATTAAGCATAAATTTGCTATATAAAGATGCAAGCCCCTGGGAGGGGGAAGAGGGAGGGGAGGGGGAAGGTGGGTAGCAAATTGAACAGGATTGAAAACCAGCATTTCCTATTACAGGGAATTGGATGTGATACAAATCAGCCCTCCCCGCTGCCACTGGCCACAAGATACTGCAAGATGAAAAGTAACAGGTTAGTATTTTAATTAGTAGGTACTTTAACCACATGCATTATCAAAACCACATTTCAGAACAAAAAGAGGGTATTGAGTTTTGCACTCTAGAATAAAGCACACACAAGGAAGAAGGTAGATTAACTGATTATCTCTTTGGGTTGTCAAACAAGAAGATAGATGCATTTATCTAAGGTTAGCTGCTAGCCACTACATTTTCAGACGTGTATATATAAGATTGGAAACTTCTCCTACACAAATAGGGAAGGCCTTAAACTGCCTAACAGTTCAAAGAATGAGTCAAAAGGAGCTTCTTAGCTTTGTGTAGAGGTAATCTACCCTCTCCCCATTTGTCAGACAGATAACCAGTCTAACTTACTTTATTGGGCAGAGAAACACATTCAGGACAAGCTAAACATTTTCATAACAAGTTATCATTTACAAGCACTGCAATGAGGACTTGTTTCGATCAAGACACACATCACTGTCATGTTCCACTCAAAATGGAGATAAACTCCCCTATAACTTTCACCATACAGAATTTCCTGTCTTCCAGTATTTTATATTAAATGCATTTATGAAGACTGTAAAAAGCTTTGAATGCAAGCTTAGGGAGATGGAAGGCCACAATAAATTCTTATGTTCACATAAATAATTTGTGCATCTCATATGCCAGAAGGAAACCACTACATCTCATCGCTGGAGCAAACCACACCACCAGATCTACACAGATTCAGAAACACTGGTCATTTAAACTCTGGAGGGAGGAACTAATCCCTCACATACCATAAGCTGTACATACTGGAGGAGTGACTTGGTCTATTAATGTAATAGTTTTAACAAAAGAAAAGGCCCACCTTCTCAAATATAGCAACAGCTACATTTTCTGCGCAGAAAAACAACCTATACCTGTTAGCTCTACAACCTGTTTCAGACCTATGACGTCTAGATAAGCTATTCCTCTGCAGTCTGAATAGGTCTCTTGCAAGGTCACAACTAAACTTATTTAACAGGGACCCCTCTCCAGCCAACTTCCAAAATCTTACAACATACTGCAACAGGAAGAAAAAATAAATCTGAACTTGGCCAGCAAGTGTATTGAAATTAGACAGACTATTAAAGTGCTAAATGTAATGCAATTAAATTTGTTAAAATAGCTATATCTGTCTGTTGTTGGAAGTACTATACACAGAACAAGTATGAAATACTTTCACATTTTCCTCAGTAAATTAATTTACTTCATTATAAATACAATAAAAGAGCATATTTTGCCAAACATAATTATTTGTAATGAGTACAACAATATTAGCAGCTACAGTGCAATACAGAAATGGTTCTCTGCTGAACTACACAAACCTATTTAGATACTCAAGCTCATAAAGGTTGTTCTTTAAAAGAAAAAAATCTATTTTGCCAGAGTGGAAATAAAAAATGTGGGATATACACAAAGTCCCTCCCTCAGTGATTTCCAGACACTTGTGAATCCGTTTCCTTTTGGCTACCACAGAGTTAATTGTTGCTGTAAATAAATAGCACAAGCAATGCTGCTCTATTGGATGACTGCCAGGGCATAAAAATGTGAATCCACAGTTAAGGATAAAACAATTCCAATTGCACTGCTTCTTTGCTAGTATGTTTTTATGGCAAAACATGCTTCTATTCATGAAGTGGCTAGAAAATAGCATACTGCTGTTGATTACCACAAATATTACCGCAGTCCAAGTAACACCTATGTATAATACACAAGTATGCTATGGAACTAGATCAAAAGTAATGCGATTGCAAACATATTTGCAACCAATGTCCCACAGAGTACGTTCTGAGATTTACAATTGCCCAGGACTTGGTAATTCATATCTTAACAGAATATTATTGGAGATATCAAACAAAAGAGTTCTAAGGCAACTTGCGCAAAGCTTCAGCTCTCTTTTCCAATGACATTCACACAGAAATCTCACTTCGACATTACACATTACGTACTTCAGCATCTCAGAGAACCGTAAACAGGAGGAAGTTTTGTGATTCCACAAAAACAATGGAAGAGGGAGATTGTCAGAGGAACTCAGCATGCACCTACTTGTACCTTCAATAACTGGCAATGTCACATAATGCTCTCGGAGAAGAACGCACAGCCACTGGAAACACACACACGTTCACTAAAGTAATGGGAGGAAAATTCATACGCAGTCAATACCTCAGTATTCAGGCAGTGCCATTCCAGACCCACAGGAGCTTGCATCTCTTCCTTTAAACCTACCCTGTGACTGTTCATTTCAGTTGAACTATATTTTGTCTCCACTCCTCCTGATGCTATGAGAATACACAACTGTTATAGCTCACAAGTACCAAACCAGCTACCTCACAGTATATGCTCCCAAGCACATTTTCACCCCAGCATCAGTGAAAGACAGCTTAAGCCCAAGTATAAGCAGCAAGATAACTCACATTTACTGCAGGGTGAGAGCCAGTTCCCTGGCTCTTACTGGGGAATAGCTGACATGCTGCAAATTCCCGTTCTTCACTTAGCATTCAGCAATCTGTTTGCATACTCGCACCTTAAGTATTTGCCATTTGGCTGTATCATACTCATGCTGCACAGACTAGAAAGCAGTAAGGATCAATGCAAGTCATCCAGGTGACCTTCTTAGGCACAACACTTTGCATTCAGTATTCCTCTCACAAAAGATGTAATCAATTGTAACGCCAATACAAATCAAAAAGAAAACTTATTATTGATCTGTGCTGGGAGTCTCACTTGACCTTTACAAAAATAAGCTAGTAATGACTTCTTAAAACCTAAGAGAATATCTAAAAATACTCTCTCTTATGGAAACCCTAAATACTAGGAATAGTTTCTTGTGAGAATACAGCTTTTCTGCAACTCAACTTTCAAGAGTTCAATATGCAACCATAAACATGCGACAGCAACAGCTTTACTGTGGAAATATTTTGTCTAGCTCACCTTCGAAAACTTTACAGGATTGCTCAAATATTTCTTCTTTTTGGAGTTTCATTAATTCACCTCAAATGTCTTCAAAGAGGTTTATCTTCACTTAGATAAACCTCTAATGCTTTTTTAAAGTTTGGTTCTGGTTAAAAAGACAAAAATCCCATTCAGAAGAGTGGGAGACATGCCTGTTAGCAAACTAATATCAAACATTCAAAAATGACGTGTTCATTCCAACGTACGGGGTTTTTTTTTTCCAAGTAAACTGATAATCATCTTCTAAGGAAATACTATCAAAAATACAGGCCCAACATTTCAACAAACTGCTATTGTGGTAGGAAGAGAGACGTTACAGAGAGAGAGATCTGTGTTCCCCCTGCTGGCTTACCAATTAACTTCAAAACACTGTTCTCAGAGGTAGGCATCAAGATGCTGAGGTATTGAAAGATGTTCTACATGCCAGAGAAGAAAAACTGAAGCTTATTGTTTAAAAGAAATCACACCCATAATAGATAGCACTTACATGCTCTGACTAGGTGATGCCATGGAGACCCAAAACATACATCAGAATCAACAATCAAATAAGACCTTCCCAGAGAGAGAAAGCATGGTAGAAGAGAAAAATCTTAAGTGTCACTTTAAACTTAACAAGGTTGGACTATAGCAAACAATTGGGGGAAGCAAGATTCAGAGCAAAGGACTCTTCACTGAAGGAAGCCAACAACCTGCTCCCCCTCCAACACCCGTCCCTCCCTTCCTCCCCCAGCCAGCCGAGAATGCCAAGCACCGGCTGCAGCCGTCGGTGTCAGCCCAGGTCTGAGTCCTAACAAGAGCAGTTCCTCCTTATCTAGCACTCAAGCTTTGTAAGCTTTCATGGGTTTAAATGGAGCCATTCAAAGGAATAAGCATCTGCCATTAACATTTTGCTAATGCTCTTGTTGAAAACACTTCTGACAGGGCACCTGTCTAAATTAAATTAGACAGGTGCTAATTAAAAGCAACTTATGCTAATTAAAAGCAATTTATGTTGTCCCTGGCATTCACTGAAACAGATGGGGACTGTAAGGGAAATAAAGTATTCTTAGCAAGAACTGATGAACGAATACGTTTTGTCTTTGTAAGAAATTGCATTTACACGGGTGGTTTTAAGTCTTCTGCATGTGAGACTACGATAGCAACAGCACTCCCGGTCACCATGAGCCTAACCTAACCAGTCCCACAATCACAGAGCAGGCAGCTCTCTCATTACTGGTTTTCTCCCCAGATGGAGGCTAATATCAGTCTGCTCAGCCTCATCCACAAGTAGCAAATATATCCTCAGCTTGGTATAAATACAGACCCATCCAGGAAAATTTCCTTCTTAGAACAAAATCATGACACTTGTTCATCAAACTCTCTAGTGGGTTACAAACCTATCGAGAGGTTTCTACTGAAACTGAACTGTGCTGGTGATCAAACGTTTGAGAATAATATATGATGGAACTAAATCATAGCACCTACACTTTAACAGAACCTAAATAAGTAGCTTTACACCTGGTTGCATCTACAACCAGGGAAAAAGGAGCAACTACACACACAGGTACACCTGAAGTCCTTTCTGTTCAAAGGGGCAGGAAATATCATCTCCTGTACTGTTTGACTTCAATGCCACCTGGTACCTCTGGAATTCCAAGTACATCTGAAACTAAGGGAAGTTGAAAAAGTTATTTAACTTACATCTAATTTCAACGGCATACTTTTATTACTGCTCAGAGAGGTGTAACTCAGAAGGCTGCAGGGAACTGACCTCAGCACATCCCCTACAAGGGCTGCTACGGTAAACCCCACAGGCCAACAACAGCTCTCTGAAAGAGTACTGAAGTGACACGTTAACCGGCATTTGTACTTCTCTCACATACCGAATTCACACTCCGCTAGTACATTACTAAGCTCGTTAAGGGTGCGATACCTCGACACGCACAGCAGCGTTACCATCTACAGAGGACCTCACTCGGTGCCAGTGAGTAACTCGCCCGGCACGTCCCATCCAGCCTGACAGAGCCCACGTTCGCTAGGACACCTGTAGCTGCTACTCGCCCCAAGCCTCCACCACAACCCTGCTCTTAACCCCTGCATGCACGCACGGAAAGAGCCCGCACGGAGGACGTGAAAGCCATTTCCAGCGCTCCTCGCAGCACCCGCGGATACACACCCCGGCCCCCGGCAGCCCCTCGGCGGCCACCGCCACCCTCCCGCCGCGCTGAGGGTGACATGTCCCGGGGGGCCCGGCTCTTCCGCCCGACCCCAGCCGGGCCGGGGGTCGCGGCCGCCGCGCTTACCTGGCAGCAGGTCTGGCCTCGCCGCGTCCCTCAGGGGCAGGCGCGCAGCCACGCCATGGGCACCGCAGCGGCGGCCGGGACGGGGACAGCGAGAGGAAGAGGCGACGGGACGCGAAGGCACCGCTCGGCGAGGCCGCCCGGCGCCGGCCGCTGCTGCCCGGCCCGCGCTGCGCGGGAGGTAGGCGGACGCTAAGGAGGCGAGCGGCCGCCCGCCCGGCCCCCAGCTCGCCAGTAACCCCATGGCGGGGCAGCGCCGAGCCCGGGGCGGGGCGGTGCCGGCGGCGGGAGGAGCCGCGCCGCCATTGGGAGCGGGGCGGGGACGGAGCCGTGACGGGAGCTTCCGTCCGCCCACAAAGGGGACCGAGGGTCTCGAAGCCGTGCGAGGGACTTAAAGGGGGCGCTGTAAACTGTGGGGAGGCTTTATGGGGCGGGGGGGTGATGGCTTTAAACAAGCGCGGGGAGGTTCAGGTGGTGAAATCCGGGCACGGGCTGCCCGGAGTCCGGCTGAAGATGTCCCTGCTCACTGCAGGGCGTTGGATTGTATGAGCTTTGAAGGTCCTTTCCAACCCAAACTACCCTCTGATTCCGTCGTTTCAACAATGTCGAAGCCATTGAATTCTGGAGCAGAAACCGAGCATTAAGGCAGCTGCACCATGGATGATGAGGCGTTTCTACACACAGCCCAGCTTAACAATAATCTCCTTCAGCAAGGATAAACTGAGAGTTCGTTTCTGATGCAGTCTCCCAGGACTACGAGGACTCATTTGTGCTGCTCTACTGCTCTCATTACCTATATATCTTCTAAAAGTCATGGTAATTCTTAGTGCTACTGGCACTTTGCAAACATTAATACAGCAAAGTTCCCATTTCAACAATGAGCTCTAATCCTATTATCATCCAAAAAAAGCAAATATTCCTTCGTAGGCATTCAGACCGTGCTGAGACACAGAGAAATGCAAAGGACTTTCAGAATGTTTCAATGAAACTTTACTAGTTTAATGTGGTTTCTCACTTAGGGGGGTGCCGACAGTGTTTATAGTGCTGGTCTTGCTCATTACCAATCAGGCCATTTGTCCCTGAATCACCAGTGATGAGTTCCATCTACCATCACATCTACCCAAGAGGTGTGTTAAGAGCGTTCAGACACTATTCAGCCACTCTTGAAATGCCAGCTTGCAACCTAGAAAAAACCATTGCCACTTACACTTAATTTTGATCCCTACCTATCTGGATGAGTCTTACACAGTTCTGCTGCACGTACCATACACCAATAACTGGCTGGGACCTGGGAAGCGCGCAGCACCCCAAGACTAGGCCTGAAAACATCTACATTATCTGTATATGACACCTCTGGCAAGTAAATCAAATGCTGCTGTAAAAACCATTTAGTCTACGTTAAATATTTTGGTGAACAGGCTTATAAATCCTGCAGAAACAAGTAAAATGCAAGTTCAGACTGCTTGTTGGCAGCCTAGGGCCACTTACATAAGTTTTGATTTATTTTTAGTATTTGAGAAGTTGTGCATGTTGGAGCATGACACACTCTTATCACTCTCAGTCTATGTGCAGGATGCAAAATCTTTGCAAGAGAGATATGGAGGTGGGGAAAGTCCCTTCAGCAAAGAAGAAAATTAATATTCTACAGCACTAAGTACAACATATGTATTGCAATGCATATTGTGTGTCTACTCTATTTCCGCTAGCCGAAATTCCAGAGTGCTGATTAAAAATGGGATTGAAACTTAAGCAAACCAATTATTTTAAATACTCGATGAGGTCCCAGTCCCGCAAAGATTAAATTAAATAGATTAGGTTCACTCAAATGAGCAGCCATGAGAGCTGTTCAAGTGTGTCAAGTCAAATGTGTGCACAAGGCTTGGCAAAATCAGGTTCTTTGTACACACATCTGAACCCAGCCAAATTGTTTTCACCATTTTCACTGACGTTGGTTAAGAAATGATTCTTGCCCTTGGGGCCAGCTCTGTTACGTACTGAGCATCCTTGGCCATAGTTCAGACTTTACACCACTTCCTCTGGTGTCTGAAGAAGTTCAGTACTCTCCAGGACATGCCGAACACTAATAGGTAGCTCATGTACATGAAGTGCAAAGGCTGAAGACATGAAAAATTGCTACATGAAAGTACAATAATATGCATGGGTTGGCTCACCCAGAAACATTTCATGGCACGATAAACAAAACCCATCCAATTTCCTACTAAAAACAAGGAAAATTCCTGTAGTCTTAGCTGCAGTGTTCAATCTTTGCAGCTGCGGAACACAATTATATGTGTAATTTACATTTCTACTTACTTTTTATGTATTTGCTGATCTAGTGATTAACTTCTTGTTCTCCTTTCCTTTTTTTTTTAGACAGCATCAATTCTGAGTCATCAGCACCAATGCTTTTATTTGCACAGGCCCATGAAATTCTTTAGGGATACTTCTGTGGGCAACAACCTCTAATTCACTATTCACACAGAATTACAAGCCAGCCCCAATGACAAACTTCACATTATGGTCATAAAGCTCTAACCTGCACTGAAGAGTCAGCTGAGTTCACATGACCCAAACCAGAAACATCATCAATCCGTTAAAATGGCATTCAACCTGAACTAAATCTTCCTTCCCAGGGACAGGAATTTGGATACCACTCTAGATTCATAGAATCACAGAACAGTTTGGGTTGGAAGTGACCCTTAAAAGTCATCTAGTCCAAGCCCCTTGCAATGAGCAGGGTGATCTTCAACCAGATCAGGTTACTCAGAGCCCCATCCAACCTGGCCTTGAATGTTTCCAGGAATGGGGAATCTTCCACGTCTGGGCAACCCGTGCCAGTGTTTCAACATCCTCATTGTAAAAAATGTCTTCCTTACAGCTAGTGTCAATCTACCCTCTTTCAGTTTAAAACCATCGCTCCTCGTCCTATCGCTACAGGCCCTGTTAAAAAGTTTGTCCCCATCCTTCTTACAAGCTCCCTTTAGGCCCTGGAAGCTGCTCTTAGGGCTCCCCAGACCATTCTCTTCTCCAGGCTGAACAAGCCCAGCATTCTCTGCTTTTCTTTGTATTATTTTAGATCTTTACAGTAACAAGCAGCATACATACACCAGCCTTTATCAGCCTTAGGTCAAAGGCCTTCACATCGCATTCTTCAAGGTACGCATACATCCCATATTACTCTAGGTTTACAGGAGGCTGCAGACTTGACATTAGCCAGGCTCTTGAGCAACCAACATGCTGGATATGCAGAATAAGGAGCACAGCTTAGCACTTTTACCACTGATTCAACAAATAGCTTCAAGCGCAAAGTTTTAAGCAGACACTACTGAAGATAATAAAGCGTTATCTATAGTTAACCAATGCTCATTTATTGAACCAAAGCTACAGTGTTCAACTTCTTGTGAAATCTAATTTCCCATAAACTAATTTAATACACTGGAGTTTAACAACAGAATTAGAGTTTCTTGCTCTCAAAACTTTACCATCCTAAAACCATTATTGCCTGGGTGATTTCCAAGGGTTTAAGGAACACAGAATCCTCTCTGCCTTCTGTATTGACGCTAAACTGGGGCCTTGGGATGAAACATGGAGCTGAGGACTACTTACTGTACTTGGTACAGCAATGAACATACTTCCTGCTAATAAACATACTCTTACGATGAATCCACTGACACAAGTACAAGTGGGCTTTAAATAGCTGCTGCAGAATGTTGGTTTCTGATGATCACTTGCCTATTTATAGCACTATTAGTATAGCACTTACAGTCATTGTAATTATATATTATATATATTTTATAGTATACATTATATAATAGTAATTATAATTCATGCACTATAGCACTATAAGTACTTCACCCACCAAAAAGAAATAGAGGGCAAAAGCTCTACAAAATGTTTATTTTCAAATTGAGAATAAGAATTGGGTTAGAATTGGAGATTATAATCCTGAAAGCATGGACATGCCTAAGTGAGCAATTTATGCTTTCCTGTCAGAAAGTATTTCAAGATCACAGAAATTACACTCAGAGTTACTCTCACAAAACTTCTAACTTCATACAGTGTCTAGAATCTTTTCAAGGCTAAAATACTATGCCAGAATCAAAGATGAGAAGGACCACACTGTTCTAAGAACTGTTTGACTGTTTGCTTTTAAATTCGTAGATCATGTTCTACATTAAGTCAACACACGTTCTGTAACCCTTGCTCCAGAAAACAAGCTAGCATCCATGCTCTTGAAATGCTAAGGAAGCATTGGTAATTTTGAATGTCCAGAAAACAGTAAATATCCCAATTCACTACATTTTGAAATAGGAATGGATGAATAGGCATCCTGCAAGGGTATCTCACACATAAAACTGGCTTGGAATTGGGATCAAGCACGAGAATATGTTCAGATGACTGCAGCTATTGCCAGGTGACTAGTTCTGTTCGTCTCTGAGGTAAAATGCTATTATTTAAAATAAACTTCATGATTTAAGCTGAAGTGTTTTGTTGTGCAGCTGGAGGCAGGGAAAGGAAAAGTCTAAAACCTTAACTGTAGGTTGCTGAGTAGGTATGGATTGTTATGCAGCATCATTACAGTTATATGACTCTACCTATACAACCCTTAATATGAAGGTTCAGTTAATAACATTAAGCCATTAAAAGCTTCTTAGGAAACAGCTCATTAATGCCAACTAATGAGGTAAAATTCTACATTCCTCACTGAATGATTCTGCATTCCTTGAACACCTAAAACTTCTGCCAAAGGTAAATAAATGTTAATGCTGAACTGTTAAGCTTGCCTACACTTGAAAGTTAATTTGGATTAAGGTAGGGCATGAATTTCAAGTGCAGCAGCAAATCTGGAATAATTCCAAAGACAGACAAGCTATGAAAGGTACCATGGGTTTTGACCTCAAAACTGATGCTACATATCCAATTCAAATAACATATTTTAAAAGATTTCAGATTAAGGGAAGGAAAAAGACCAAAACCCAGCACAACTAACCATCCCCTTTGTGCCTCCCATTCTCACCTGCATGCCTTGCAGAGGCTCTCCTATACCCAGCACTCCTCTTTTACTGACTCTGATACGCCCCTTACCCTCCTAACATTTTTCTGATAAGATGTTTATAGGCCCTCAACCTAACAAGTGCAAACACAACAAACCAGAAGAGCGAGGAAAGAAAGACAGATTGTATGAGAGAAGGGGAAAATCAACAGAAGATCAAACAAGAAGTATGTGAAACTAGCATACCTTCAGTGCTCAATCACTTCTTTCTGGCTGGATCCCATTCCTCATATTGCATGTTGTCTGTTTATAGCCCAATCCAAAATCTGATCAAATACGCAGAAGTCAATAGGTGACTTTGAACTCTTCTGTTCTGGACAATAATTCTCTTCATGTTTGACCAAACAAACCTAGAAAGTAGTCATAAAAAAAAAATCCCCCAAAAAAACCCCTTAAGCACATACTTTCAGATTCAAGCGTATACATTAAATAATTCATATTCACCATTGCTAATACTTAAAATATGGAATTATACACATGACTAAAATTGCACATGTGGTTTGCAGGATCAGGTCCCAAACTGCTGGATTCTGTTTCGAAGTTTATATGGCATGCTTGTGGTTTCAAGATTATATTATGTGATGGAATTCTTTGCAGCCAGGATGTCATAGGCTAAAATCTTCTCACGGTTATAATGGCCTAATTACTTTATTATTTTCTTATTTATACAATATCTGCAGGGTGCCAAATGTTTTACTGAAAAACATCAAGACAAAGCTGCTGTATAGAGAGTGAACAACTTCAATTAGCAAAGGTGAGTGAAAGGAATGCAAGACAAAGTAATTGGACACTGAAGTTTGAAACACTGTATTAGTTATGTGGCTTGGATATTGGTTTAGCCTTTTGACCTTTTGTTGGCTTGTTTTTCTCTTCTTCCCTTCCCAATCCGATTTGAGTCCAAGGACATAATCCACTGGGTCTTAATACAGAAATAGAAGGAGATTCAAGTACAGTCTTCCTCAAGATAAAGCAGAGCCAAAACTCAAGCAGGTAGATACAGAGTCATTATCTTCCATAACGTAGATTTCATCCAGCACACTGAAATGCCTGAATTAAGTCTTAATCTATATTTCTATCCCAAAATAAATGAATTGGTTAAAAGTTCAGGATCTAGCTATAAATCCCAGTGAGATCAGAAAATTTCATGTGAAGTAAAAAAAAACCAACAAAACAACAAAATAAATCTAACAACAAAGAAAACTCCAGAATTTGCAAGTCCTTATTTTATTAAATAAAGCTACTGCTTTGTTATCAGTCTGTTTGCAAAGGGCCTTGAGGATGAGGAGGTCATGAGATGTTTATAAAGTGATATAGCAGGATATTTCTGGAGCCCAGTTTAGGTAATCACATTTTAAAGAGGGACCATAAAATAAGCCTCTTTTTAGTACACAGTCTGTTTCCAAAATTGCCCCCCCCCACAGGCAAAAGTCACCCATTGAAACCTACTACTTATATGATCTTAAATACCAACCTGTGGCAACATTTCTGGATATGGAGATCACTGAGTAATGTATTGCCAGGCTCCAATTTATTTCTCGTTTGGACTGCAAAAGTTCAAGGAAGGAATTCTGCACCGCTGCCCTGTGTTCACATTTAGAACTCCTCCTGAAGAAAGCACCTCTATTTTCCTTTGCAATGGAAATTACTAATAGTACTGCAAAAGAAATGTGTGAAAGTGTTCAATTTTGTGTTTTCCTACATGACTTACAGTTTAGATCTAGCTGTATTTATTAATGAATATTAAAGTTTTTTCTTCATATATACTGTGCAGTGTTAGCTATTTCAGAGGGTATATTCTTTTGTCTTTGTGTATATGTATAAGAATTAGTCTTTTTGCAAGTGTTAAGATCTCAATTTCACCCCTCCAAGTGATCTGCAATACGTTACATTCCTTATTTTGCTTCAGACTGCTACGGATTAATGCCTTATGTTGGATATTTGTTTGGTTTTCCCACATGTTAGTTCATCGTCCTTGGAATTACAATAACACATGTGCCAGGGAATGTGACCCCTCAATCTTCACTGTCCTTCACCGAGTCTGAGTGGAGATGTAAGACAAATGCATACATTTAATATTTGAAGGGTTTGCACTTAAATTTGACATAAAATTTGCTGCTGAAAGACTTACATGTCATACATTGATTCATAAAGTATCAATTATTTAGTGTAGATACGTGTGAATTGCCATCAAAATCCATTCTTGCTTGCCATTCACACATTATAAAAGCCAGATGTAAGTCTCTTTTTCTTTCGCATATACACAAGATGATCAAGAAAGGTCTTGAGAAAAGAGAGAAAGGAGGAAAAGTCACCCAGCCTCCTACCTGCTCCTTTACCAAACTCTGAGAGAAAGATTAGTCTTTCCAATTCTCGGGTCTCTTGACTGCACAAGTGAGAATGGGGCTTGTGGAGAAACACAATCATTCAACATGCAGGCCCACACAGAGACGCTGAAAGCGGCTGAAAGAACCTCGAAATAAACTGACCAACACCACCAATCATAGCACAGCTCTAAAGACAAAAAAAGTGAACTGCCAGTCCACGAGCAGTCCAGAGTACGTTCAACTAGCTGCATTTTCATTAATATTCCTCGTTAAGGGCCCAAACACAAGCCTTGGTAATTCTCACAGCTGCTTCTTGTAACCTGCCAAGATTCCCCAAGATTGCACAAGTTATAAAGAATTGGCTGTGTTTCTGAGTTATCTGTTCCCCTGAACTGCAATGTCAAACATGAAGGCAATAATGAGCTGAAGGACATCGGCAAACTAAGGACGTCAGAGCCAGTGCCCCCAGTGTTATCACGTGGAGATCGCTTAAAAGCAAGGACAATCCAGACCTTGCTATATCACTGGACCGAGAACCTTATGTACAAAACAGGTTGCTTACACTCACCGTGTGTGAGCTGTGCATCTGCTGAACCATCTGAAGTTTGTCAGACAGACAACAAAATTCCACACTCAGTGCTGTTGAAAACCATGGACAGAAAGAAACAATCAAAGGCAAGTTATACATTTAGCAGAGATCACAGATTTATGTATCTAGTAAATTTGCTATTCGGGTTCTTCAATTTTTGCCACTGCCTTAAGGATTAATTTTATCTTGAGGACTGGGAGATCCGTTTGCACCAAACTCTTTTTTCTGAGGTATTTACAGGCTGGCATGGTAGGTGTCCACCAAAGCAGCATAGAGCTGCAGGAGGTTTCAAAGCTCATACTGAAAAATTCATCCTTTTCTGAACTAGCCAAAATGTATCTAAAAAGTTCAACTTGCATAAGGTGTAAGAGACCAAAATTACTGAGAGAAACGTTATGAGCTTGCATTTTCGTTTTGATACTTAATTGCATTCAATTGTGGTTTTTTTGGGGGGGGGAGAAGGGGAACCCCCCCAAATCATTTCTACACAACATACTCTTTTTTAAAACACGGAAGGATAACATTTACCTACTCTACAAAATACACTGATACATCCCAGTACACACCAACAGACAGGAGAATCTATAAACCAGAGAGCTCTTTGTTATCTCGCAGATAAAGAGAATGCATTTTTTCATGTTAATTAGATATCTATATACTTAGACATCAAGATACTTGGTTATCAAAAGGCAGCAGAACAAGAATAGTTAACTACATGAAAACTGTCCTAATGTCTGAGCCACAAAACTATCACTACAAGGGTGAGAAAGGCCTCATGCTAAATAACATTGGCTGGCCTCCATTTGTCTCATCCCGTCTCTCCCATGAAACAGACCAACCACTTTGTTAATGAACAGTAATTAATTCCAGAAGGAATATGAGGTACAAGAACAGATTCCCATCACCATTTTTAAAAGGAGCAAGACATGATCAGACTGAAAATATCTCCCTACTAACAACTAGCACTGTACAATGGGAAGAGGTTTACAGAACAAAACCGTGTATGTTGCGGGTCTGGTGTCTGCATCAGACGGAGTTTATGGGGAGTTACTTCCAACCAGTGCCAGGGCAGACTACATGTCCATTAGTTGCTGAAGCATGCTAGGTCCTAGGTCACAGTTTAATTTCACCCAGGAGGAATCCTGTTTGTGTACTCTAAGGCTAAACCATCTTGTGAACCAAAGCCCCAAATATGGGAATGACCAGGAGGTTAATTTCCAAACCCTGCTCCTGATCCAACCCAAAATGCTGAAGTAGGCATATCCCAAATACCTCACAGGACACAATCTTAGTCTAATTGCTGTACAGGGACCCACATGGGGCAGAGAAACTAACAGACAAGAACACTGCAGGGCACTGATGGCATTAACACTCGATGCTTGCCAAATTGATGCACCTAATACATATTCTATTCTAAGATATTCTCACTCAAAGTGAATTCAAATTCATGAAACATTTTAAACCTCTGCTTCTAAGAACTGAAATCTGTGCCCATGCAGAGAAACAGCTTTCAAGTACTGCTCTGTCCTTCTTTATTCTTATTGTGACTCTATGTGGTATCCAGGGTTTCTGGCTCTCTGCTGGGGAAATCTTCACTGACTGTCTGTGAAGAAATTGTAGAATCCTTCTTTCCAATCCTCTTTCTCCTCTAAAACAAAACACAAATGACTTTTCTATTACACTGGGAACCTTACGTATCCATACCTGTATGTATGAGGCAGATATAGCACAGGAGACACTGTCTTGTGCTTACCTTTATTTCTAGAATATTTTTACAATGAAAAGTAAAAGCATTTAACCATGGTCCTATTTCACTGCAGGGGATGGAATTCAGATCCTGTAAGCAGCTGGATTCTTTGGGTCCAGTTTTCAATGTTCGGAATATAAAAGGTAGCAAAGCCTCCTTAATGCAGAAGGGATTTAATTTCTTAGAAGCCGAATAGTAAATCCCACATACATTCATTATAAACCAGACTTATTTAGCATAGGTATGAGAACACTTCTTTTAAAACCAAAACCAAGAGTGGTTTCTCTGATGCAATATATCTTCTTTCACCTTATATGTAAAAAAGTGTGACGGCACCAAACGAAGCCATCCATCCAGCAGAAAGGCTAAGTTAGCAAATGTTAGGTCAAGTCTGCAAAAGACAGAAAAACCATGACTGAGCTGCTTGCTCTCCTTTCTAATTACAAGAAATGCAGTTAATGTTTGAAAGCAATTCCTATCCTAAGTAGTAAAACTAAAGCCCAGGTTGAGTTCTGTGTATTTGTTGAATTTCTGTGGGTAAAAAATTCCAAACCAACATATTCAGCAGTTTAGTTGAATTTTCTCATTCTACATGGAGTGTTTCAAATACAGGCTTGTTGTGCTACTCAGAACAGTCCTTGGTAACTATTAGCATTTTATTAACAACACCTATATGGACATTTTTTAGTGTAACCATATGCATCTGTCATAGGGCATAAGCTGGGGACCATTCTTAGCTCGTACTTGTTCTCCCCATGCAGCCACACATGTGGTGAGCAGCTGTAGAAGTTGTAAAATTGTCTTTACATATCGCACATGCTGTTGAACGTAATATGCACACACATTATGTATGAAGCAAATCCTGAAGCACTGGATAGATCTTTTTTACTGATTTTTGTAAATATTTGGCTTCCTTTAAATAAAGACAAATGTTGCCTGCTTAAATTCCTTCGACGAAATAATAGCACTTAATTATTCCAAATTGCAGGTTTGCCAGTTCTTACCATGAGCAAGTCTTTTAACCACCTCCACTATGGCAAAGAGTCAAACGCTGTCAAAAAGTGAATCTGCAAAACAACTGTTACTATGGCAGTGTGACCAGCTCCACCACAATGAAACACAGAAATGAGAATGTAAGTTGTTACTTAAGATATACATTTTCCTCCAGGGTGCTATAAGTCAAAACTGGAAAGAGCTGACACTGAGTCACCCTTTTTAGATAATAAATACTGCTAATATGAATCTGATGTGTTAAAGGGTGGGAGGGAAACTCCAGAGACCAACGCTCCTCTTGTTAATATTCTACCACCAAATTGAAGGAAAGGTGGGGTGATTGCCCCATTTCTGCTGAGAGCTTATTCTGAAGGCAGTTAAATCAATCTCTACAGAGATATCTTATCTGCAAGGCTCATGAAAAATATCTGAAGAGTAAATGGTTAGCATCTGGAATGGACCACACTGCACGAAGTAACAGTTATTTCATAAGACATTTCCCATGGGATATATATATTCCCAAACCCAACTACAACGTCTTCACTCCCACATCCACAAGTGATATTATTTGAATGCTGAGCTATACTATTAATACGCTCAGGGCAATTTTAAGCAACAAAGAACACCTAGCCAAGCACACTAAAAGTACACTTTATTTCTTGGTTATTATTAAAAAACAGGAAAGCAGATCCATTTAAATGAGAAACACCTCCCTCTGCTCCCATCTTCCATCTGCCAACGGATACAGATACTGCACATGGGGCTTATCACACACTATAATGGAAAGCTTTATACAAGCCCACTGTTCATTTAGCTATGTAAAAGTGAGCAATCTTTTCTTAGGTCACCTCTTTTCCTGCTTTCTTATAGTCCTTGTAATATGTCCCAAAGAATAAGCATTATTTTCAAAATTTTCAAAATTGTAATTTTTGAATGCATTTAATACATTTTCTAATGTATTTTTACCAACTGTGTGCTGTGAAAATGTGCCATCACCTTAAACTTAGTTTAAACTTCACATGTATGAAAATAAAAAGCTACCAATTGTACATACAAATGGTTTGCAAGTCTTTCCTGCTTAAACACCGTGTGTGCTTTCCGCATACACGAAAACTGGACAAATGTATTTTTTTTCAATAATAAAAAAAAGGGCAAAAGCAACTTAATCTGATTCATGGATCTGATGAAAGAGCTTACAAAAACTGTCAGCTAATTCAAGGACATCCATAAAACATTTTCATTATAATATCTAGTTACATTGCTCTCTCCATTTTCTGTAAACTACATGTCAAAAAACTCCCGAAAGAAGACAACTTTTACAAAGTAATTGTATTTTACTACTTTTAGTATTAACTTATGTTTGTTCTGCATTCTGGAACAGGGCACGGATGATTCTGGTATTCTGATTTAGGGCATCATCTCACCCATCTCTGCCAGTGAAGTTTTTAGGGAACTTGACCCATAATATACATCTTGTTAAGCTCCAGTTTAACCTGTTTCCGATGTGTTCACCAGTAAGTTTGTAAGTTGCTCCCCTCACAGTTAATTAAACTGCTTGAGTGTCTGGGCTGTATTGACTAAAGCTGTAATGAGCTCATGTGCCTGGAGAGATGCAAGTTGGAACCCCTCACTATTTCGGTTTACATGAGTTCAGATCTCTGAGTGGTACTAACAAACAAATACTAGCCAAAGACCAAGACTCTAACAAAAATGAGACTCAGGCCAAAATAAGCAGAGAAAAAAGTACATACTATTTCATAGGATACTGCATTTTGTTCCTTGTAGAATTCTGCATTACTCAGCCGAGGTCCCAGTCCTGGTAGCTCTGCTTATTGGGAAAATTCACACATTATTTGACACAAGGAAGAAGGGCTGAATCAGGCCACTTCAAATTAAAGAGCCTATGAACTTTAACATTTAAACATATGTTCACCAGACAATCTGCTCTCCAAGAAGTTAGCGTTTTTTTTCTTTTATCACACTAATTGTCATGTAGTTAAGCCATTGTTGATACATAGGAGAGAGATCAGACTTCTACCATAAGGATTATCCACATAGCTACTACAAGAGATACCAGAATCAGTTTCTGGAAACATACAGGGGCTGGCTTTTTTTCCAGCAGAGATTTTGGAGAAGGGGAGGAGGGGAGAGTTGGAGAGATCCTTCAACCAAGAATGTAGCTTCCAAGAATGACTTACAGATGTCAGAGTAATGTTCTAGGATCTTCTTATTAGTCCAAAGCTATTATTTGTAACATATGCAGAAAAAAAGCCCCTTGCATAAGACTGTAAACAAAATTCTCAACTAGAATTAGCTGTGGTTCAGCCAACTTCAGCCCTGGGGACAGGGAGGGGCAAAGGGGGTAAAAGGGGTCTAAGTTTGCAGTATTACACTCTGGTTTTCTTATGATTTTACTGTTACTTTAGAGCTGGGATGTCTCTATTATTCAGGCTCCAAACCACCACCACAGAACTATTGGAAATGGCAATGATAAGGCAAGTAAAACCACACCCGGAATTATGAGATACTTGAATTCAGACATGCAGCAGTAATGAGAAAATATGGGAATTTATGTTTAGAATGTATGAAATTGGCTGCCAAAAACAAGAATGAAAAAGCCTAAGAAGCATCCATGTTGGGCAGTGCATATATATTGAGAAGGTATATTTAAGTGCATCCAGCTTTCACAATAAATAGCATTATATATCGTTAATCATATTTCAGCAGTAAATAAGATGCTGAATACCTCATTTACTGTAAAGCACTTTCAAGGTTTCCATTTTCATTATCATGCTGGTTCTTCATTATCAGCTGAAACTCTTAACAGTGTAAAGCAGGGGCACATAAAAGGGGATGTATTTCCTTTACCTTAATTGTAGTTTTCACCTCTCAGTTTGAAAGCTTTTCTGTGTTTTTTAGCACCTTTTTGACCAAACTAATCCTGTTGCAGCCTGCTGTAATTTGGGCAAGAAAAGATGTTGTGGCAGCAGGAGTCTTATCAACATATGTGACAGGTAACTCTGTCCTTTCTGCTCCTGCTAATTCACAGTATACAAGGATGCGACGCAGGGAAAGCCCCTTGCATGAGTGGGTACAATGGAAACTGAAAATGCCTTGGAATCAGCAGCACTGGCCTTTCTGTGTTCAGAGATGTCAGACAAGTAACAATATCATTTTACTTAGGGGCAAAGCATTTTGCCCAACTGTTATTACAGTTACTCTGTAATAACAAGCAGCAGCAATGCAGAAAGTGAAATGTTTCTAGCACCAAGGTTAAGCATTTTAGGACAAGTCCAACAGCTCTTGGTGGAAACTTTCCCCAACTTGAGGACTGGCACCTGACAGCATTTTTAATCAGAAGAGAACAATGAAAGAATTGAAAACTATTTCAAAGTAATGGAAAAGAATGTTGCATGTTCAAAATTTTACAGGATATGTCTTCCAAAGAGCTTCAGCAACATCAATTTAGGTTTCCCATGAGCCACAAAAAAAGAGAAAGTATTGAACAGGCCTTTATTCATATTTCATGAACTATTAGAATTATTTATGTTCCTACATAATTCTGCTGAAAACTGCATCTGACTGAGCACCACCTGAAAAACCTCCATATTCTGTGTAAAATCATACAGACAAGGTAAGATTTCCTCATGTGGTAAAATCTGCTGAGGTGCTCGGACCCTCACTAGAGGGCAATAATGCCAGAAAGAAGCTGATTTTGCACAGAAACACCAGTCTGAGATTTGTCTCAGTGTTTCATTTTTCCTGGTAGCACAGCCCATGAGCAGGCATTTATTCTGCAAGAATTCTTCAGTTCCAGCTTCTCTAAGTTGTCATAACACTCATCTTTACAAACTGCTGCAGCTGTAATGAAGCTTATTGCCAGCTCTGTTCATCGCATGCATCAACACGTAACACTTCTCAGAATCTATCATTAACGCATGTAGAACAGTGTGTTCACAGAATAGCTCGAGTGTCCTGTAAGACTCCACTTCAGCTCCCCTACCTATTCAACTGCCTATAAATTTGTTCACAATTACTACTGTAGAGTTTACAATGACACTTAAAAATTACTGAGATGCGATACGAAATGCTAGATCAGATTTTTCCTTGTTCATGTTTTCCTAGATCATAATTTCTAATAAACAGAAACAGAGGGGACAAAATAAAACTCACAATTACTGTTACCAATACAAATCCTCCTATTAAAAAATCAGTAATTGCATAAATATTATACCTATGGATCTATACATGTATAATGTTTGTTCTTCATTCTAAGCGGTGCAATGTCTCAGTTACGTTACGATTACGGAAAGAAAGAGTACTTGCCACACTACAGCTGTAACTGCTGCCTCTGTTCTGTGGCAGCAATAAAGAAAAACACCAAGCATTAAAAAACGATTCTATCTCCTTTCCAGCAATTTGCAAATTCTGCTGCAACTGTAATTCAACAAAATGTGTTTTTAAAAATAGCAGTAAATGATTTATTATTCTACTATAAACCTACCTGCACTGTCAGCCTGAGATTTTAGCTTGATCAAGATTGATGCTTTTACCTCTGATTAACTTATTTTTATTTAAGATATAATTCTAAAATACATAGTTGTATATTCCTAAATTGACCTTTGTTTCAGTAGTTCTCCTATAACAGAATACTATCTATATAATATATCATATACTCCTGTAAGTATACCAGGACCTAAACTAATGTAAGATATTTGGTTTAATAAAGCAAGTTTTACCATGTTATATCTACCCAGGAATTGTTTCCTTTTCAGTGAATAGAAAGATACAGTTCAAAATTACTCAGTTTTAATTCTTGATGAGTGAAGTCAAGAGCTATATGGTACCTCATAAGAGCTTGTAACAGATCTTAGGTTTGATCCAGCTCTTATTACCTTTAACAGCAGCTGAAGTGGGCTCCTTTTTTTGCCCTTGATATCTCCACTGTACTGCACACAAACAGTCCTTTTTCAATTCCGTTCTTTTACCCTTTCACACGTAATGTGTTTGTTTATAATGAAGTAAAATAAAGAATATTTCCTGCTCAATACAGGGATATGTTCTCAGTCACTTTTTGGTATTACTTATTCGTTAGTATACTTTCTAGTAATTTTTAAGTTGATTAATTGAATTAACCAAATACCTGAATAAATACAGAGCACTTAAACCTTCCACTGAATTACAGCGGTTTAAATCTACTTTAGGACTAAACCCTCAAGACGGAACATTCTTTTAGAATATGTTTCCATACAGTTATTCCATACAGGATGCAGGAATTCACGCTTGTCATGAGGGGAGAGCAGGGGCGGCCATGAGGGGAAGTCGTGAGGGGACAGGAGGGACAACCATGATGGGAAGTTGTGAAGGGACAGGAGGGGCAGCCATGAGAGGTGAGGGGAGATCATGAGGGGAGAGCAGGAGCAGCCATGAGAGGTGACGGGAGATCATGAAGTGAGAGAAGGGGCAACCATGACTGGTGAAGGGAGATCGTGAGGGGAGAGCAGAGGCAGCCATGAGTGGCAAGGGGAGATAGTGAGGGGACAGGAGGGGCAGCCATGAGAGGTGAGGGAACAGCATGAGGGGAATGCTGGGGCAGTTGTGAGGGGAGATCATAAGGTGAGATCAGGGGCAGCCGTGGGCTATAAGGAGTGGCCATGGGCCATGAGGAGTGGCCATGAGGGGCAGGGCCGGCAGCTATATACTGTGGGCCACTATGGAGGGGCAGATGAGGGGTGGCTGTGACTGGAGATCATGAGGGGCAGCCATGAGGAGAGATCAGCTTGTCCTTAGTGACGTGGTTTAGTGGTGGACTTGACAGTCCTGGGGTAATGGTTGGGCTTGGTGATCTTAACTGTCTTTTCCAACCTAGTTGATTCTGTGATGCTAATATGGCTGTAATTGTATCTGCCACTCACATACCACAAGAACCAGCACAAACAACTGAATATACACAAAGTACCTGGATGAAATACCTTCCTCCAGTACGGACGTTGTACACCTTGTATTCACAGTGATATGTACACAAGGTACAGTGGGATTTGTCTCCTGCAGGCAGCAAGTTTTATTCAGAGAATGCTGAAAGGTCACACTGTTAAGAGTCGCTTTATTTCCTGCATTTAGAATATTCCAGAGCTGGATGGATACAACAGTGGATTTATGTTTGCAGGAATCACCTAGAAAAGGTATAGGAAACATGAAAATAAGTTGCAGTTCTTGTTCCTCAGAGGCAGAAAAGCTGTCCAGAACAATTTGCTTTTAATGGCTCTTTTAGCTCAAAAGAGGCCCTGAAGTGAAGAATAAACAAACTGTCACAGGAACAGAGAGGAAGTCTCTTAAGATCAGGGTTAAGGTTCATTGGTACAATTGCTCTAAGGCAAAACATTACTGCATCTTGGATTAATCTTGGCATGTAGATAAATATGAAGGTACAGCAGTAATGCACATACAGAGACTTTTTTGTAACCCTTGCACATGCAATACAGCTAAAAGCATAAACCAAAATGCAGTGGCTTGTAAAAAGGAAATAGGAATTCTACATAGGTTGAAACAGGGGTTTAGAAATTCAGAAAACTAGATGATAATAAACCAAAATAAATACGCTTTGCTGTTGCAGTCTTGCACAAACTGCATGACCCTTGTTTAAGCTAAAACAGAGACTCCAGCCAGCCATCTATCTCAAAGAAATAGACAGTTTTCCCAACTACAACTTGCCTGCAGCTTCTTTTCCATCATCTAAAAAAAAGGCTGTACCAAACCCCTCTTCCCTTCTCTCTTGCTCAGTATTCACTGCCCACGAGTACCAGAGTCCATAATTTACCCCCCGGTTTCTCACCCTCAGCAGCACCCCTGCCTGTCCCAGAGCTGGGTCAGAGTTATCAGCACACAGGCTGTGATCTCAACCTGAGTAGCCTGTTCTCCTTTGCCACCTTCAGAGCTGCCCCTCTATCAATTGCTCAGCCTCAGGTGGCGGCCAACGACAGTCCAAGCTGCAAGAGTGGGACTCAGCAAGGGCCTCATGTCTCCTCCCGTGTGAGGTTCCTCGTTCCCTCGCTGTGCACCGTAGTTAACGCAACACCTCACCCCACAGAGAAGTCAGATATGGCCATCCTGATACAGTGATCAACATTTGTGACTAGTGAAGGACTGTTGCTGTTGCAGGAGCAGAGCTGTATAAAGCTGTAGGTCCACACTGCTTATCCTTCCTCATCTATTTGCACAACACAGCTGAAGTAGAAGATGAAGGGGGAAAAAACGTTCTTCCAATAGCAAGCATCTGCATTCCAGTGCAGTGCTGCATTATCATTTGTCCTCCCTAGTAAATAGTTCTGGCCAGCATTATTTATTAGAGCAAGAGCAGTAACAGTCCATCAAATTCCTGGACAGGGCAGATGCCTGAGGACTGCAGTGGTCACTTACTAAGCCTCTCCATTTGCTGATACAGCACTCCCTTCACAGGCTCCTTGGCCCAGAGAGGTGGAATATTCCCACTGGCCTCAAATATTACTTCTTTTTTTCCATTATGGTATTTTAGCAACTGTTGCACTCTCCAGGACTTCTCTGGCCTAAAACAAAGTTAGAATCAGCACTGGCAATAGAGGCTCTCCCAGGCCAATTTCTAACACGATGATCGAACTGTTTTTAACATAATATGCCTGTAGACACTAAGAGCAAGAGCTGCTGCTGACATGCACACAGGGAGGAGAGGTTAGCAATGGAAGAAAGTCAAGCACGCCTTGGACAAGTTTTCCACAGAAGCAGATGCACAAATGCACAGGCGGAAACAGCAGAGCAGGTTCCCTGCAGAAGGACAGAGGCTTAGGAGCAGGACCTCGCGCTCATGAAATCACTCACCAGTTTGGAGCCAAGAACTCGCATATTGCAGCTGCATAGCAGCTTCTCTTCATCGAGCCACTGCTCTGAAGCATCAGCATCCATATGTTCAGCTTCAAGCCACTTCATACAAGCAGTTACAGGAGCTGCTAACGTGTGGGAATGCCTAAGAATTGGAAGAGTTCTTCAGATCACCATTACCAGTGAGTCTGAGCTTCAGTTATCTTCCTTGTGACTCACATAATTTCACTATAACTATTTGAGGCGTTTTAAGCACGTAAACATACAGATCACTTCACACTGCACGTGGGTTATTTTCTCTGCACATGAACAAGCAGCTAGAAGGTTTAAAATGGTTTGCCTTTAATTCAGTAGTTAATGATTCGGTTTGCTTTTACAATACACTACTACATGGGCTCTGCATATGCAGAAGAGCCAAGGAACAGATTACTAAGCTCTAAAAAAGTTGCAAAATGTCATAATTGCCTAAAAACCAAAGCCATATTAAGACTGTAAAACATATGGTCAGTTACCACTTAGGAAATCTTACTAAACCTATAACCATAAAGCCTGTGACAAATTAGCAGATGGTTGTATAGCAAAATCTAAGTACAAATTGATTAAAATTGTTCAAACCATTGTAGCTCCCCTCAGAAACACACATCCTGTGTCACTTGAATTTAGATACGCAGGTTGCCTCTTAATTCCCCACCTGCCTTGATCCAGACCCAGGAATGAAGGGGCTCTCTCTGATTGCCCCTATCAACTCCCTAAACAAGTAGACTCCTGGAAACACCTCATATAAAAATATCTCTGGGTCTATAAGCGCAGGGGGCTCAGCTCAGTCTAACTGATGGCCCTGACCACACTGGTATCCAAATGGATTTTTGACACCACCATCAACCTTCACTCAGTTCAACACAATTACCCTCTTACATTGGCAGACATTTACAGCCAGTTCTACTGTGCCTGACCCTCTGACATTAAAGAAATACCATTTGTTGAGCAATGACAGCAGTGGCGAAGCCACTCTCCGTTCCCAAAAACCCAGTAATGACACTTGGGAAACAGCAATGTGAATAGACTCCTGTTTTAAAGAATATAGGCAGCTGATCTCCTGAAGACACTGGAACCCTGCAACTTAACTTTTCTGAATGCAATCTATTTGCATTCACAACTGCACATGGAGCTAGGCCACAGTTCACAAAAATAAGGAATAATGTTCCCTTGGAACTGACGTATCTGTTTTCCTTTTTTACAGGACCAAGTGAGAGCAGGTTGGCCACCCACAAGATGCCAGTTCAAAAGACACCTAACCTCTGAAAATCATGGAACCATAGAACGTACAGTACCACACATGCCTCTCAGATGATGTTCCAGCAACAGAGACAAGCTACAAATAGCCCAATAATTCTAAGACAAGGAGAAAGAAACAAAAATCCCAACAGAGCAGTACAGACCAAGCACATCTTCTCCTCACATTGTCTCACTGAGGCAGACACTTCCTCAAATGCTCCAGTAATTCTGTTTCTTCAGTGTAGAGGATGCCACAAATTACTGCCATCCCCTGCACCACTGCACCACAGTTCCTTTGCCCTGGCTTATTAGCTTAATCTAGAAGTACGCTGACTTGGAACTAGAGTCCGATCCTGCAAAATCTTTCCTTAAAGCTTAATAGCTAACAGAATAACTGTTATTCTGTAACTGCCATTTCTTTTTTCAGACACACGTATTCAGTGTGAATTCTCCCTCTCTTTACAAATGTCACAAGAGTATGCAAATGTCACACTGCTCACACATTGAGTGTGAGATACGTTGAACGTCTGACTAGTGATAGGATGCCTTCTCCTGTTCTGAACAAGCAATCTGATATTAAAAGTCAAGGCCAAAGCCACAGAACCACACTAACTTTAATTACCTTGAAACAAAGAGAATAAACTTTCAACAGCTCTGAGCTGACATCTACTGGCAGGAGACTGCAACAGTGTAGGACACAATCAGGAAACAGCGAGATGCTTTGTTAAGGGTCTCCAAGTCATTCCCAGCGCATGATCCGGGACTGGACAGAATGAGAGCTCATAGAAGCCTAAATCCTATGCAATTCCTCTGTAAGGCTGGTAGTCTCCCGCAGAGAGATCAGGAACATAACTGGGGGATGTAACTCCTCAATCATCACCTCAAGCTCTGCATGTCAAGAGGTTTTATTAATGTAAATAATTATGCTGAAATTCATTTTAGTCAGATCTGCTTTGGGTTAGCTTAGATCATGGAGGGTACGAACACATAATAGCTTGCAAATGTGTTCCAGCAGTTCACAAACTTCTTAGGTCTGAACTGAGGCACAGTAATTAGTAACACGCACATCCTCCTGGAGAGCTGCAAGAGAGTCAATGCAGCTTGCACAAAGCGACAATTAAAAGAGGGTATAAAAATCAAAGTATTCTGAAATAAACCATTAGTAAATCAGAAAAAGATCGTTTTCTCGAGGACTTGAACTAGTAAAAAACCACTGCATTAACAAAATCAATTCACTATGCAGGTAAGCCTGCAGATGCATCTTTCACACCCTCAGTTTCCCACACAGCATCATGAAGAGATTGGCAGTGTGGGGAGCATCCAAAGATTTCAACACACATGCAACTGGACTCCAGCGCTCTGGAGTGGTTTCCTCATGCTGAGGATTTGGTTCTGCTGGTTTCACAACCCAAGGCTGCTCACAGCAACCTGGGATAGCGGAAGGTGCCCCCCCCCTGCCCGTGCAGGGCTGTTGCAAGTACTTCCCCTTTAAGGGTCCCTCCAACCCACACATTCGATGGTTCTATGCTGCCTTTCGGCTGCATCCAGTGACAACCAGGGACCACCACAGCTCATTCTGCTACGGTCCCTCGCTTGGGCACCAGCTGAAGGCTGAGCTAGCGAAGGGTGACATTGCTCCGCACATGGCACCACTCTGGTAGGTAAGAAAGGCAGCAGGAGGCAGGAACACAGCAGGTCCCTGCCATGGAGGCAGGGTTTGGTCGTTTCTTCCAGCTGTTACGGGTGACACCTGCCTGTAGAGGTGTACCTGCCATGGGGCTCTGCCGCAAAGCGTCAGATGAGCAGAGTCACAGCGTTACACACAACTGGGAAATTACTGCCACAGATTCTGTTCAAACTGCTCTAAACATGATTTAACGTCTTCTAGGTAACAGAAATTAGATCCCTAATGTATGACTAAATTACATGATTTAACGTCTTTTACATAACAGAAATCAGATTCCAAATTCAAGAGTAAATTACATGTCTTTCGCATGACAGAAATTAGATCCCCAAATTATGTCTAAATTAAATAAGCGTCTTTTACATCTCAGAAGATAGATCCCCAGTTTATGACTAAATACATGGATTTCACCATGTACTCTTGCTTTAGGCATACCTTAGAGGACCGGTTGGTTCTGAGAACCACAAAACAGGAACAAAGCAGATTCCTGCAATGGATGCAAGGTTTGACTGCAGTTTCCTGTTCCTATGGGCCACACCTGCCTGTACAACTGTCATGAGGCTCTGCCACAGGGTCTCAGATGAGAAGTTCCAGACAACTGGGAAATTGCTGCCACAGATTCTGTCCATTCTGTTCTACCTGGCAGAAATTAGATCCCAAATTTATAACTACAATACATGATTTAACCTCTTTTACAGGAGAAAAATTAGCTATCAACTTCAATGTCTTATGAAACAGTCACGAATTAGGGATCTAATTTCTATTATGTATAAGATGCTAAATCATGTCATAAAGAGTAGTTTGGCCGGAATGTGTGGCAACAAATTCCAAGCGCAGCTCTCGTGGGCAGTGCTGCCACCATAAGACTGATTCCAGAGCACCTGAGTGCCGCTTTGAGGTGCGTGGAAAGCTTTGGATGCTCCCCACACTGGCAGTCTCTTCATGCTGCTGGCTGGATTGTACAGGTTGTGTTCTGCAAATAAGAACTTAATGGAGAAATAGGGAAAAGTGAGGCAAGATCATTTACCAGTGAAGTTCCTGAGCCCTTTCTGTTTTCCCTTCTCCGTCACGCTGTATTTTCTACATTGAATCATGGATGCATGGCACTATCCTAGACAGCAGCATGGCTTTAATGGATGTGTTAATACATAGACTTTTCTGCGAGGATTCTACCTGCAAGTGGAATTTAGCTGGGTTTTATCTGCAGAGCTCACGAGCAGCAAGTACCCCATAACTGCTATACAAGTTTAAGGCTGGCAACCCTGAGCCACGCTCTGCTCCCCCAACAAGTTTAACCTAACTCAAAGTGTAAGCTTGTCCTTGCACTTGGATGTTTGTTGGCTGAGACTTAGTATCTTTAAGCTTCAACAGCATAAGAACATAGGCATGAGTAAGGGAGTTTGAGATTTGCCCCCTTTCACCTTTGCTGTGGGAGGTACATGGATATATAAGCAGGAAGGACTGTGCAATGGGACAGTGGGAAAAAGTATTTAAATAATGAACCAACTTGTATTAAAGTGACTTAGAGGGGCAGGGAAGGCAAGGACTTACAGACCCTTCTGGTACCGCTGCCTTGTTTCAATCTGGTGGAGCAGAATTCTGTAGGCTCTTTATTTTACAAGGTAACCCTTTGTTTCTGCAACCCCTGCTTTACTCGGAACATTACTGACCTTAGCTTGCAGCCCGACGATGACGTTGCGATTATGGCCCAAGAACTAGAAAAAGTGTTCTTGCAGAGTATAGCCAAAATGCCACCAGAAGAGGCAATTCCCAGCAAAGGAAATGATAAAGGAAAAAACCCAGAAGGTAAGATCTGTATTCTACGTCAAGTTGTTAACATATTAAACAAGCAAAAGCAGGAAAAAAAAACAGGCAATCCTCCACAGCTTGACACAACTCAATCCTGGAGCAGCCAGGGCATTCTCCATCTTCCCAGAACATATTAGACGGAGTAAACACGCTGCTGTAAGCCCTTAGCAGATTCAGTGCAGCCATAATGTCTTTCATAGGCAATAGCTAAACTTCCTATTTTCTACTAATGAAGTGTTTAAGAAGGTGTAAACATCAGGATTAACAACTTCACTGGTAGTGCAACAGCATAGCTTCAAAGGCAAACTCCTGATGAAATGCAGAGCTCCTGCCCAATAAAAGGGCGATTCAGTCAAGACATCTCAAACTTATAAGGAAATCACAGGTAAGTCTGATTGAAGTGCTTGAAGCAACACAGGGAAGCCTCATTCCAAGGGGATGGGTGATTAGCTGCAAATTATCACTGACTCCCTGTGTCTTTTTAATTGCTCTTACAATATGTTTCACTTGCACAAAGTGGCCATTACTACATCTAAGCTCTCAACATGATTTCTGTTAAGAAATGTGTCGGAAGTGGAGGTAGCTGTTTGGCTCTCAAATGACTGCAACAACTTGTTGAGATGCTTTCATAACACCATCTTGCTTGTATTAATGCTGTTTCAGTCCCCTCACTTGTTTTGCCCATACAAACATGCAACTAGCACAAATCTTGGAATGTTCTAATCACTTCTTTTTGAATTGGATAGTAGGATCAAGGAAATACTTCTGTCCTGTCTTTTGCAGTCTTTGGCTTTAGAGACAGCCCTATACACACAGCATACTGCAGACAGACCAAGCAGCAAAGTGTGCATGTAGAAAACAACATGATTCTCTTCTTGGCAAGAATGTTTTTACAATGTACATGTTCCAGAATGATGTTTCTTGAATATTTCCTCTTAGTTTAATCTACCTGAAGCCAAATATGCATAACTTAGTAAAATATTCTAGCTGAGGTACTAACGGTGCAGAGTAGAGGAGGATACCAATGTTGCTATATGTTCTCTTGATCGTATTCATTTGAACAGGTTGGGTGTGGAAGAGAGGCTCTGTTGACAACTGTCCTGTTTGATCATGAAGGAATGCAACACTCAAGACCTAACTTTAAAACTTTGTGTTTTAAAATAACCAGAACCACAGCAGTCCAGGCCTGGGCCTTCAGGTGTACAAAGCACAAGGAAGAAAAAGGCTGTAAGCCGTAAGCAGCCTCCAGCGATGACTCGAGAGCTACAGCAGTTCCACCAGCTCAGCCGACTGCTTTTATGCCAACTGCAGTCCCTAAAAGAACAGTAAGTTTCCCCAAACAGCTTTCGGAGAGAAATGTATTGAAATTGCTCCTGCAGGCACTAACAGCAAAACCATAGGAGCCATGCTCACTGCAGGATCTTTACAGACCTTCTATAGTGATAGAAGATAGTAAGAGATCTCTATTAAATCTTCTGGGTCTCTGCTAAATAACTGAGCTAGTATTAACTCAAGAAAGTAAGCAGAAATTGGGATGACTGCTCAGTACATCTTTTCTTATAAATGTTGGGCAAAGGAGAAGGAAAAGTAGAGAGGGGAAGAATGCTCCACACACCCCACGGCTCCATTCCACTCACACTCAGAAAAGCAAACTCCTCTGCAACATGAGCA
>JARCZZ010013105.1:0-27104 GCA_030323915.1 Brotogeris chrysoptera
TCGGAAAATGCTCTGATCACCCCATCGAAGTCTTGGAAGGCAGATGCAGGGACTGTGAGAATGAAGACTGTAGGCCCACTGTGGAAGAAGATCTGGTTCGAAACCATCTTAGGAACCTGAACGTATACAAGTCCATGGGACCTGATGAAATCCATTCTCAGGTCCTGAAGGAGCTGGCAAATGAAGTTGCTAAGTCACTGTTCATCATCTTTGAAAAATCATGGCAGTCAGGTGAAGTTCCTCAGGACTGGAAAAAGGGAAATATAACCCCCATTTTCAAGCAGGGGGAAATGGATGAGCTGGGGAACTACAGACCAGTCAGTCTCACCTCTGTGCCTGGCAGAATCTTGGAGTAGATTCTCCTGGAAGGCATGCTGAGGCACATGAAAGACAACAAGGTGTTTGGTGACAGCCAGCATGGCTTCAGTAAGGGGAAATCCTGCCTGACCAATTTGGTGGCTTTCTATGATGGAGCTATGAAACTGATGGACAGGGGTAGAGCAGCTGATGTCATCTGCCTGGACTTGTGCAAAGCATTTGATACTGTGCTGCATGACATCCTTGTCTCTAAGTTGGAGAGACATCAATTTGGTAGGTGGACCACTCAGTGGATAAAGAACTGGCTGGATGACCGCACACAAAGAGTAGTGCTCAATGGCTCAATGTCCAGCTGGAGACCAGTAATGAGTGCTGTCCCTCAGGGATCAGTCTTGAACGACTCTTGTTCAACACCTTTGTCGGTGACATGGACAGTGGGATTGAGTATACCCTCAGCAAGTTTGCCGATGACACCAAGCTGTGTTGTTCGGTTGATACACTGGAGGGAAAGAATGCCAACCAGAGGGATCTTGACACGCTTGTGAGGTGGGCTGATGCCAACCTGATGAAGTTTAACCGTGACAAGTGCAAGGTCCTCCACGTGGGTCGGAGCAATCCCAGGCACAGCTACAGGTTGGGCAGAGAAAAGATTCAGAGCAGCCATGCAGAGAAGGACTTGGGAGTGTTGGTTGGTGAGAAAATGAACATGAGCCGGCAGTGTGCGCTTGCAACCCAGACAGCCAACCATATCCTGGGCTGCATTAAAAGGAGTATGACCAGCAGGTGGAGGGAGATAATCCTGCCCTCTACTCTGCTCTACTCATGAGACCTCATTTGGAGTATTGTGTGCAGTTCTGGTGTCCTCAGCATAAAAAGGGCATAGAATTGTTGTAACAAGTGCAGAGGAGGGCCATGAGGATGATGAGGGGACTGTAGCACCTCCTGTATGAAGATAGGCTGAGAAAGTTGTGGCTGTTGAGCCTGGATAAGAGAAGTCTGTGTGGAGACCTCATAGCAGACTTCCAATATCTGAAGGGGGCCTGTAGGGATACTGGGAAAGGACTCTTCATTCGGGACTGTATTGATAGGACAAGGGGTAATGAGTTCAAACTTAAAGAGGGGAAATTTAGATTGGATATGGGGAAGAAATTCTTCACTGTAAAGTTGGTGAGGCACTGGAATGGGTTGGCCAGGGAAGTTGTGGATGTTCCATTGCTGGTGGTGTTCAAGGCCAGATTAGACAGAGCCTTGGGTGGCATGGTTTTGTATGAGGTGTCCCTGCCCATGGCAGGGTGGTTGGATCTTGATGATCTTAAGGTCCTTTCCAACCCTAACTAATCTGTTTCTATGATTCTATGATAAGCAAAAATTCTCAATAACTTCGAAAAATTTTGTCATTCACAGATGTCAGGTACTATAAACCTTAAAAGCTAAGGGAACTATTGCTGGGAGCTATGGCTGGGAGCTGTAGTAGAGGCAGATAATTGAAATGGAGAATATATAGGAAGGAGTAAACGACTAGTGAAAGGAAACTGTGTGAGAAAGGCTCATGGAATCTTAAACTTGGAACAGGCTGAGGAGAAATAGAGATATATATATGGATATGGAGCATGAAGAGAGCCAGAAGGGTGATTATTATCTGCAAGCCCTTTAAGAACTTAGGAAACCATTACAAAGATGGTTCTGAAACTGATCTGCTACCTAGGAGATGTCATCCCATGTTGGTCAGGGGAAAGAACTCATCTAGAGAGATTAATCAGATGGCTGAATGACTTCTTCTGAGGAAGAAATGTGGAGAACCAGAAGTAGTTAAAAATTATGAAGTTGTAATTTTACTGAAATTATTACCCAAACATTACTCACAGGACAATGTGAGTAATAGTGACTCAATAGTGACTTACAAGGCAAACTCTGATCTCACCAAAATGAAGAGCAAGTACTAAGAAATATTCTTGGGCACTGCAGTAAGTCACTTTAAGATGCTACTTCTTGAGTAACAGACTAGATTTACCAGGGTTAGGCCATCTTTCACATCTTCCTATCTATAAAGCTAAGGAGACGACAGAAATAGCAAGAACTGAACACGTGCATGTGTTCTTCAACGTGGCTTTCCAGTAGTATCTAGATTGAGACTAGGGATTAGCACTTTTATATCACTGTGCAGATAACCCTCTACAGAAAAGTTAAACAGTGATGATTTCCCTAAAACATACCCAGATACAACATGGGAGTTTGCAGGGGCTAAGGATCTTTTTCAAAGGAAAGACTGATTGTGGCCACAGTTCTGAAGGGTGAAAGTATGAATGTAGCTAGACTATGCCAGTTTGTCTGGAGCAAAAAATAGGTGAGTGCTACCTAGGTAGGTATAGGTGCAATGATAGTACTCGTTCTGTTTATAACCTCATAAACATTTTGTTCTTAGAACTCATGTCTAAACCAACTTTACTTTTCTAAATACAATCTTTGTGATATCTGGAAATAGAATTTTGACGTTGAAATTAGAAGACATTCTTCCTAACTAATAGGTTAGGAATAGGATATAATTTTGTTAGTCATACAAGGTCTTTTCTAGGTTTACAGACTGGTGTCATGAATTGTTTTTACTAGTGTTCAAGCCATCAAGTATTATTGTGTATACAAAGACATTTGAAATACATCTAGTAGCTTTAAAGACAGACATCAAAAGGCCTTTTCTTAACATGTTTCAAATCATCTTAAAAAAGAAAAGTTGTAAAAGTAACAGATGCATCTAAGATGTTTAACATTCCTGTAAAATACCCTCTGCAAAGCACAGGTATTGTTTAATTCACATATATGGATGTTGATGTAATTTTTGGATTTTGATCTTGATTTTAAAAGGTGCTTGAATAGATTTTTATATGAACTAAGAGGAGTATCACCATTCTGTTAAATTTGATGTCTTCTAAGTGTTCCATCAGCAATTTAAAGTATAACAGTACCCATGCAACATCAAGCGTGTCCACATTAGTATTTATTTAGAGCAGATGAAGAACAAATTTCCTAATCTTCCTCTTCAGTTCACATGGACCTGCATTGCAGAGCAGTTTGCAAGAGAGAGTTTGCACTGGGGTACTCAAACTGGATTAATTTTGGATGAAGATAAACTTGAGAAAATGTGCCTGTAGGACAGCTAATGCAATCCAGTCACTGATGGTCATTCACTGCAGGGGCAGACAGGAGCTAGACCAAGGTAAACCTTTCTGAAATATTTATGATGAAGACTTTGAGGCCTTAACTCCTGCTGTTTCATCCTACAGGCCCACCCTTAGTTTGATGCACTAATGCAGATATGGAATCTGGGTTTGATCCTAAGAAATAAGAAAATGATGCAGTCATTTATATTTAGAAGACAACCACAAACTGCCAAGTAGAAGTTTGTGCTTCCAAGAGGCTGAAGGTACAAAGGGAACTGGCTCATTAGCTAAAAGTCACTGAAGATCACCAGAAGACAACTTCAGCATGGAACCCCGTTTCCCTGTTTCTGCAGAGCTGCCTGACTGTAGGGTGTAGTGTTATGTCATTAATACTTTATCTTCACACATGCACAGTGATATGCATGTCTGCATGCCAATAGAGATTGATAAAAAAAAGATATGTCTATTCTACTTCATTGTTTAAACCATATTTTATGAAACAGGGCTTTGGAGTCCGGTTTTACTAAGGATTTTGCTTCCCTTGATGGGTTATTTTGTAGATTCAGACTCTAAGATCTCGACTCATGTCTACCACCATGATGAGACTTGTGGCAACTAATCATCATCTACAGGATAGGCATTTGCACTCATGCTCTAGACTCATTCTGTATTTGCTGGAACTAAGTTATCTCTGGAAGATGATTTATCTCAACAATATTAGAAAGGGATGATGTAGCTATTTCTCTCCATTATGTAGAGCAGAAGCTTGAAGTTACCAGACATCTAGCTTATATATGGATAAAATGGTGAAATAAGTCTTGTCCCATCTCTCTCCTGAGTTAAGTAAAAGTGCATTGACATAAAGCAATGAAGATCTATCCTATTCTTAATACAAGACTAACATGAAAGCAAAGATTTATCCTTTTTCTTTCAGAATCATAGAACTGTTATGTTTGGAAAGGACCTCTAAGATCATCTAGTTCCAACCCCCCTGCCGTGGACAGGGACACCTCACACTAAACCATGTCACCCAAGGCTGTCAAACCTGGCCTTGAATACTGCCAGGGATGGAGCATTCACAACTTTCTTTTTCTTTTTTCAACTTTTTTTCCTCATACTTTTTAAGTATATATGATTAGCAAAAATGTATGTAAGATTCTCTGTAGTTCTTTAGCTGAACATTCTCCAGGAATTTATTTTGAATAAAATGTAAACCAAACTACTCTGAATACTTCCCATACTTTCAAGATCAATTAGTTGTAGGTTTACAGTTGTCATGAGAGTAAAGCATCTCTCATTTTGCAAATAAGACTTTACTAATACTCATGTGATTTAGCCAGAAATGCTTCCAGTTTTCATAAGTTTGTGTTTTTATACCAGTGTTAAAAAACAAGCTGTGGGATTTTCAAGAAGTATGTGTATAATTCAATTAGCCTTGTAAAACATACTTTATTAAGAAAAAAATCCTTGAAGTGAAAGTGTGAATATTATATGTAGAAGATAATCCTACTAATCACTGTAGAAAAAAGAAAGTAAACTTAGAAAATAAAGGAGACCCCCAATTACCTGTTCTATAACAGTTCCTTTCTTTGATCACTGGAGAGCACTGTTTCACTATGAAGTAATTTGTTTTAAAAGTACAACTAGGCAGTCTTCTGCTGAAGTGGTTTGATGTAGAAAATTATATAACATATATTATGAATACAGAGTTATGGAAGTAGAAATGTTAGCCTCCTGAAGAAAGCAAAAAAAGTAATGTTTTATGGGATTCCATTCTTCTATCCCCCAATTTATACTGATACTATTGTATTACTTATCACTTCTACTGTAAGAATGCCTGTAACTTCATCAGGTACAAAGATGTATGGTACTAGGCAGAGCATGTGTATATCTGAAAGATTAGTGGTGTTTTTTTACTGCGTCTGTTTACTGTAAAAATAAAAAGAATTGTGTGACATCTAGAGTCAAAAGACATAAGCAGTCACCGCTGGACAGATGATAATAAAATCACCTGCATCATTTGTTGCCTGAGTAGGAAAGACTAACAGCATATCTATCCAGACCTTGAATCATTACAGTTAAGTGTAAAATTAGATTTCCAGAAAGGGATACAAAGATAGTTGCCATGCAACAGTCCAGAACTAGCAGTATTTTGTGATTAACACAGAGATTTACTCAGTAATTCCAAGCCTTCTCTGTTGCGTTTGAGTATCTGGGCATAAACAAAGCCTTGCAAATCTTTGGATGATTTTTTTTTTTATGTCTCAGATTTCAAACTCTAACCAGGGGTTAAAAATGACCCCTTTCAGCTTCTCTTTGGTGCTCCTGCCTTTGAGATTTAGTTCTTTGCGCTAATACAGTTTCTTATTGTACAGTTTAATTTGACTTAGCAGAGTGTCACCTTAGGTCATACTTTGCCTTGCTTGTATAAAATCAAAGTTGGTAGCATTCAGTTTGTATGTTAAATCATGGGACTTTTAATTGGAATGCAATGAAATACATATTTTACGTCTTCTTTATTTTAAGAAATCGTCTTTGTTGTATCAAAGCAGAGACATGGAGAGAAAATAATACCTTGCTATCAGCTTTACCCTTTTTCTAGCGTAATAAATGCTTTGTTTAGTTTTTAGGTAATCATGTATCTAAAAGGGAGTTCTTAATCCTACACTGTTTTCTGTTACATATAGAACATACTAATTATGAACACAGAAGGAGAGCTTTCAGGGACCTGATCCAAGGACAGCAATGAGGTCTGCTGGATATCTTAACCCACAATGAGAGCTGGAGCTCTGTGCACTGGAGAGGATCTGAGCCTGTAGGTCACTGACCAAATCTCATCTGCAATCTGTGACCATATCAAACATCTTGTTCACCAATTATGTATAACTCATTGTACTGTATTAATTGAATTGTGCACAGAAAAGACCTGATTTGTTGAGATAGACTTTCCATTTCACTGCAGTAAATCTCCATTGATTTCCAATCAGAGAAGAGGATGACATGAGCAGAACTTTTACTATTTAAATCAACTGAGCATAGCACTGACCTCTCTCAGCTTCATAAGGACCTCCACTAATAAGCAGCAAACACTTATATGTCAGAAGCCCATCCTGCAGAGGATCACTGATCACATCAATTCAAATTCTATTATGGGGCCATACAGAAAAGGAGATTATGACTGGCAACATGAATGATATGAAGTTGACAGGAAGTATTCTTTAATGTGTAGAAGCAGGAATTAGTGCTGTGTTTATTAACACTACCTTTACTTGATTGTTCTGGGCTTTGGCTTACTGAGTATCTTGAGCAATAGAGCAAGCTATGGCTTTTAAATAATTATCTGAGAACATCTCTTACTTGCATATCTGAACAGCAAAGAGAATGCAGATGTAGTCAGAACCTGCTTTAGCTTATTTACATTGTGGCATGCGACGATTTCCTCTTCACCTGACTTCATAATGGGGTTCAGGGTAGCTATCACAGATCTAGGTGACTATGCATGCAGTAGCAAAGGTGGGGAAATGGGAGGAGAGGAATGCTATCTAGATGCTTCAGCCTAAAACCTGTTCCAGAACAGAGACCCAGTGTGACTGGCACCAAAACAGTACCATGGAGCTTACATGAATGAAAGAAAACAGATACTTTAGAAGCTTTGGAGCAGTCCATGTTTGCATGGAAAAATACCAAAAATTCTATTCAATGTCATCTGAATCCTCAATGGAGCATGTTCCAAGTTTGATGAACTCAGTCATGTCAAATGAATGCTAGTTTCTACCTCCTGGACTTTTTAGATCCAAGAGGATATCTAGGAAGTTGCAGCATGTCACTGAAGCCTTGGGATGTTGTCTGATTCTTATTAACCAGTCATTAATCTGACCACAAATGAACAGAGCACTCAGGTTTCAGCTTGTGATTTACCAAACCAATGTCAAAAGCTATCACTTATCAAATCCCACCAGATGTCATGAATGATTATATGTATGATGACAAACATCATCATCCTTGATTTGTGGCTGACTGAAAGATAAACTTAGTTTTGATGTGCTCAGAAATTGGATTTTCATGTTTTATGATGCGAGTATCATAATGTAGTATGCTGGCATCTTTCTAAATGGCCACAATAAATCTGAGAGTTCCTTCTCCAGACTCTCACTCATCTTACTGTCTGTCAACTCTGATCATTTTCCTATCCTGTTCTTTCTAATGCCAAAGTCCTTCACGCCAGGGTATTTTAAATAACTCAAGTAATTTGATGAAGATTTGAAACATCTAAATTCTCTGTCCTGCCCTATCATTCAAGTACTTGGTGGAAAATGTCCCTCTCTTTGTTATTATGTTTCTAATAAAGAAATAAGAAGAATGTCTTCTGTTTTCTTTTTCCCTAAAAAGCCTTTTTACTTTTTGACTATTCCTCTCTTCTTTATTATGATAGTCTGGTATAGCAAAACGTTGTATGAATAATTAGAACTTTTTATCAGACAGCAAATAGTAGTCTCATCTCATTTCTATCCTATCTTATCCTTTCTTATCTAATGAAAATAAAAGAGTACTTTTCTGGATCATCTTTTTACTGAAAAAGCAAAATTAAATTTAACTTCTGTATTAAAAAAAATAGATGAAATCTTTACAGATTGGACTCAGAATTTATTAGATTATTGGTATACAGATGGCTCATATTCAGGCCCTGTAGGAAACAAGAAACAATAGATGAAAAAAAAAAAGAACAATAATAGCATATAGTAATAGTAGATGATAGTAATAGATAAATGCTGAAAAAATTTTTATTTAAAATAAAAAAAATCATTTCTATATCACCAGTGAAGGGGAAAAAGTTTCAGTGTAAGTTTTGTTTCTTTCCTGATCAAACAAAAATTTTTCTTATTTTAGCTTAATATATCAGGATTATCCATATTTTTTTCTTCCTAGAAGTCTCCCTTGTGGTATAAAATAATCAAAGTGAAAATTTTATTTTCAATCTCTAATTAAAATAGCAGGCGAGATCTTTAACATATACAATCTTTTTGCCAAGCAGATTGAACAAGTAAGTTATGCAAAATAGATAGAAGTAAAGAAATTAAATATTACTGTGAAATTTTGTGTTGAATGTCTGCTTGCATTTGCCCTAGAAATCTTAGGGGTTTTAGTGTGTAGTCAAAATCATACTATATTTCACAGGGGAAAATTATGCACACAAAACCTATATATGCAGAGGAAAAGCAAAATTTAGAAAGATCATACAATATGAAATTCTGTGAAAAACGCATCCTTGCATTTATAATAACCTATACCAAATCTCTATATCTGAATGGTTTTTCATGCATCATTAAGATGGATATATGCACATCAAAGCTTTTATTTGTATTCCAGTCCTCATTGAAGACATGTTTTTGTTCTAATTATTTCACTGGAAAGGTTGTTTTGGGGCTTTTTATATTTCATTTTTCCTCTTGCTCATGCATTTTTTCATCATATTTTTTTAATTCCTGGGAAAACCATTGGTGGATACTTTTAAAGGGTTTATTTTCAGTGAAAGACTTGTGTGAAAAAGCTAGTTCAGCGTAAGCTTTCCATCTGAAACATTTTCTCTTGGGAAAATGCATTGTGCCCTCAAACAATCTAAATTTAGTAGTTTTGAAACGTTTTGTAAATGGACACATATTTTCAGGCAGATAGTCCTTTGAATCATCTTAGTCTTTTGTTCATGGTGCCCATGTCACCTACTAACCCATTCGTGAAGACCAGTATGTTCTCTTCCATTTACTGCTGTGTAATATCCTGGTGTCAATTACAGCAGTAGTTAACATATGAAATTACCATCAGGGAACCACAGATATACTGGGTTTTTATAGAAAAAAAAAGAATACTGCTTTTTTTCCCCCCTCCATTTTATTTTACTTTCTGTTTCTGGTCTGTTTGTCTCCTGGAAAAAAGGTTATGGCATATTACTGTATGCCATCTGTACACCTAATAATTTCACTGAGAAACACTAATGAGGCTGGGGATCTCTGACCCAGTAGGTCATCACTATCTGTCACCTAACTGATCATCCCTTAAACATACTAGGAATTAATACGAAATCAGCTAAGGTCAACAGGTGCCTTTCCATATACTTTGGAACCAATGCAGAAAATTCAGAAATTGATGGCACATTTTGAAATGGAGAGGCTGATTAAGAAAAGAATCCCATGACAGTCACAGTGCTATTTTAATGAACAATCTGCAAGCAGAGCAGAGTTAAGAATGACCTTGCAGTGATTTTCACAAGTTCAAAGCGTTCAACAACTTTGGAGTACTCTTGGAATTTGCTATTTCCCTTCTGTGGTTCCCACTTTGGTTTTTTATGTGTCTTAAGTTTACTAATATTGTATTTCTCTACTTTTGAATTTCTGTGGCATAAGTGGATTATTTAAAATGGCTTTAAGTTTAAAAGGAAATTTCTTCATCCTAAGTGCCATCACTTTTGGCAGTACAGATTATGTAAGGGCAAAATAGAGCCATGTTGAGAACTGTAGTTTAAAAACCATTTAGTTGCTGGTGGACCATGGCTAACTACTAATTGGTCCCTTTAGGTGCTTCTCCAGCTTATTTTTCACTTCACCTCTTACTCCCATTTTCTTTTTTCTTTTTTCCTAAATCCAACAATCTAAAAATCTTGTGATAAAGCTCTTGCTAATTTACATAGCAGAGGTTGCCATAGCAACCTGGCAGAACATTTCCAGAGGCAACATACTAGTGGTAGCCTTTATCTTTATGTGAGAAATATGGTTTAAATGTTTGTGATAGTGCTGTATTAACTCTGTTTTTAATTCAAGACATTTAATCATGCAGTGAAGTCAAAATATTTCAACTTTGATATCACAGTCCTCAGCTTGTTGTCGTAAACACACATTATGACCTCATTGCATATCAAAGCATCTAAAACCAGAGAATCACAGAGTTCAAAGCTTTGTGTTTTGATGGACATGTACAGCTGAGGCTTTTGAATGCTGTCAAAATGTTTTCCCAAGCATAGTTTGTGGCACTAGGTTCATTAAGAACTCACCTTCTCTTCTACACTAGCAGTGCTGAATGTCAGTCTGCTACTCCCAGCTTTGGACTCGCAGTTTTGGACTCTCAGCTGCCTCCCAGCTTTCGACTCCTCACACTAGGCAACACTGTACTTGCACAGACCAAAGAGTTTGAACAAAATGTGGCCAAATGTCAGGTGTTATGGTGATATTAATCAACAGGTCTGCTGTCCACCTCTGTTAATGGATTCCTAATGGATCCATTAAGTAGCCTAAAAAAGCATTCACCATAATTTGCTTTAGTGTTATATTTTTTGAACTACAACAGCAATATTATATTCCCATAAATGCATGCCTATATGAGTGATATGTTACTAGTAATTCAGAAAAAGAAGAGAATGTGCCTTTCTATTGCTGTGAAACTCTTCCTGTGACCTTCAGATTTGAGTTGTGTGTTCCACTACCCTATCACATCCCAGGGAGCCTGGGAGTCAGGAGTCACCAACAGTGGAGAGTGTCCTTGCCTTTCCTACCCCAAACATGGGCTGGCCATGCTACTGAGGGACTGCAGTATGTCATAAGGTGTCCGTGGGTTATGGTTTATAGGTCTACCAGGTGTTTAGCTGGTTATTTAACACATTTGACTCAAGTGGGGTAAGTGTAATGGGCAACACAGACTAAACAACAGCCTATAGAGGATGTGGGTACTGGATTTATTCAAGAACCAGTAAGATTAGAACTTCTACTCAATTGTCTCTCACACTCACTTGCTCACTCCCACCATTGCTTTCAGTAGGTCCCTTCCCTTCCCAGACAGGAGGCCACTACTAGCCCAGGAATGAGGGGGACAAAGTTGTGTTTCTTCATGCTGCGCTGCTACCTGCAGTTATCCGCACTGGGTGTTACTGACCAAGGTGCTGGAACATCCCCTTACACGTCTTATTATACCTCTCTGTCTTTAAGGTCTTTCCCATCTATATTTCCTCCAGTGAGCATCTACAACACCTTTAGACCTCTTTCTTTTTAACAAGCCCATGTCTTCTTTTCAGGAACCCATCTTTCAGACCCAAGCCTCTGTTTTTCCCAGTCTCAGTAGCCTATGTGCAGAAGCTCAAAGGCTGATTAGCTTCCTGTGGCACTTCTGTCCCATCTCTGTTAATAGACAGATTCAGGATATACCACTTTTCTTTAGTCCAGGCATTATCAAAGTTTTCAACCAGGCAATACCCATTTTGTCTAACAGGTAGCAGGCCTCTGCTTGGGAATGCAAAAGTTCATATTCAAACATTGAATTGTAGACAGATGCACACCCAATTATCTGCTGCCTGTTTGCATTCACAATATAAGTCACAATTTAAGTTATTTTTTTGCCCATTAAAGCCAGGTAAAATCTAAATACAATACTTACTTTGCAGCATCCAAAGCATTTAAAAATTTGCTGAGTTCCTCTCTTCTAGCAATGAGCTATGGCTTTTTGCTTGACATATATTTCAAGACACACCTAAGCATGTGTCCTGGGTTCCCCAGTAGCAGTCACTTTTTCTTCTTAATAGCTGGTGCAGCACTGTGTTTTTGACTTTTGGCCTGGGAACAGCGCTGATAACACCGATGTTTTTTAGTTACTGCTCAGTAATGTTTACTCTAACCAAGGAGTTTCTGAGTCTCATGCCCTGCCAGGGAGGTGGGGAAGCCAGGAGGAAGCAGAGACAGGACACCTGACTCAAACTAGCCAAAGAGGTTTTCCATACCACAGCACGTCATGCCCAGGATGTAAAAACTGGGGACAGGGTCCTGGAAGGGTTAGATCACTGCTCCAGTCAGGCTAGGTATTGGTCGGCGGGTGGAGCGGGGGGAAGGGGGGGGGAGGAACGGGGGAGAGTGAGAGAGAGGCTGTGGGGCTGACTGAGCTTAACCCACAACAGCATGAATAGAGATTTTTTCCACAAAGCAGCTCACCTGTATAAAAGAGCTTCCATCAGAGCTCTGCAATCACACCATCTGACAGATTTAGAGTCCATATCACCCTCAGAAGCCATTCAGTCCCTCTTGAGCTGAAAGGTTATGAAGCCTCACTTTGCTTTAGACCAAGAATCTTACCTTAAGATCACTGGCTAATGAACAATTCTTTTCTTTAAAAGGTAGAATCTGCTTTGCCATATGTCTTGGTTACTGCTCGTCTTAAATCATTGTGCAATCTGTCTTTCAGTGGAACTTGCATTATATTATATTATAATTGAATGTTAAAAGCACACCCAAAATAGCCACCTGAATATGATAACTGTATGTAGCTCATTACTGCTTCTGGAATGAGATTGACACTTGGACTTGGAATGAGTTTTGGGTGACTGATCTTTAGCATTTCCTCCCTGAGTTTATGGTAACAATTAGACAAGACCTTTTAAATAGGAAATAATCTAATCCTAAAAAATAGGGAGGTTGTTATAAATCAGACTGTGACTCCAAGATATATCTAGTTTAAAATATATGAATCTAAACTAAGGCAGTTTCATAAGAAGGAGTGTTTGGTCAAATTTCTTAGCACTACATTAAAGTTAGTGTCAGTGGGACAGTATTTCCAAAGGAGATAACCTGCTAACAGCTCTGTTCTCATGTCCTCTCCCTGCGCACTGTCATGCATCTGCTGCACCTCACAGCAAAGATGACATGTAGCAGCACTGCAGCGCCTGGAGATAGTCAGACCGACACGGAAGATTTCTAGCCCTGTTTCCTGTTTTCAAGGAGTCTTGCTGTTGCAAAACCATCAGCTTTTGAGATGGTATTTTCTAGGTTTGAATGTTGCTCAGAAGTTATATGTAACTTTCACTGGTGTGGGGGAGAAAGAACATTGCTGGGGCAGGACAGTGAGACCAGTGCTGAAGTGGTGCATAAAGACTGGCCACAGACCTACACCATTATGGTCACTGCTCACTGCTTCATGGGTAATCAAGAGCTTGGTGTACTATATGACACAGGCCATACTACATCCCTCAACTCTGTAGTGAATTCATTGACTTGTCCCTGCCCAATATGTAATGTACTTTTGGGCGCATCTTCTGAAACCATCCTGTCTTACTCTGAAGATACCAGATCAAATATACACTGTTTTCTATGGCAGGTATCTCAGTGAGTTAGTCAGCTCAATGGGTAGCTCAACTTCCTGAATATCTGCATCACCTTCTGGATGTGCTTCTCCTGGCACTGCCTACATAAAGACTCAGAGACCAACTTTACATTCTGGCAAGTCAGACAGAAGGCTTAAAGCTACAAAGGATAAATCTGGCTCCTAAGTCAGTCCTTCTGTCAGAAGAGTATTCCAAAAGTCCATGTTTTGATAGTTTTTAATTTAGATGCTACCACCTCTTGTTTAATTAATTCTAGGATGTATTTGGCAATTCTGTAGGTATGCCTTACTCTTTAAGTATGTGAATTTGCATTTAAAATACATTTTGTTTGAAAGACCCCAGCTTACCAAGTGGTTGGGCTCATTGTATTTTCTAGAGAATAGCCTTTGTTTGAGATATATAGCAGCAATTTTCCAATTTAAATTACATTTTTTGCTTTGTACGGTATTTCAGCTGGTTCTTGAACTCAACAGAAGCATATTGAAAATTATTTCACGTGGAAAAACTTGATTAAAAACTGAAGAGCAGGGCTATATAATTCAAGCAAAGGTTCTAGCTAATTTAACAGCTGTAAATTCCTAGCGGTTGTTATTTATATAAAGCACTTACAGCTTTTATTACGCCTTTGGTGTGGCATTTAATTAATGAATTCAGCATTTCCAAAGCACATGTTCTGCTTCTGAGTGGTGGATGCTTCATATTTCATCTGAAACAGACAAAAGATTTCTGTGTATCTAAATGGAGTCATTCCAAAATGTATGAAAGGGCTCCTTTGCGTTTAGACATCAGTAGAGAGAACTACTGGTTATTGCAGTAAGCACATGCCATGCTGGAGTCAGAGCCTGTAATACCGGCCAGATATAAACACTTGATGGGCTCCAAAAAAATTTAACTTTGTGTGTCTGTTTTTGGTATGTCCCTGACATGCCTACTCCAGACATGAGTGCTTTTGACTGCTGAAGTAAGAGATATCTCACAGAAAACCCTGTAGATCAACACCGAACTAGGACAATTTTTACATTTTTGTAGCTCTCTTCAGAATATAACAAACATGAAGATTAATAAACAAGAAGTCAGCATGTTCAACAGAAGTAGGAATAATTGGATCTAAAAATGGAGACCCACAGTGTGCAATGCACATTTTTCAGAATGCTTGCAGAGAGAGGGCAAAAAATCGGCCAGGCTATTCCCCTCTGTGGTTTTAATACTGAATAATCTGTGGTTGTGAAGTTCAATGTGAAAAATGCATATGAAAGATTAATTATTTTTTTTGGGGGGGGGCATGGAATGAAGAGAAGAAAGACTTATTACCATTCCTCATTACAAAAATATCTGTAAAATATTTTTCAATATAAACTGAACTTTCGCTATTGTCAGCATGCAATTTTGACTTACTTGCCTGAAGCTACATTTTTTAACCATCGTTATATACACTTTTTAATAAAAGACTGCCTAAGATATTAAGAGTGTAAATTCTTTTCATCTCAGCAATTTGGTTTTATTTATTTTTCTGCTAATTTTCGACTGTGTTATATTAAACCTCTAACACTAAGGCTGACACATAAAACTGCCAATGAATATTTAATTGTGATGCTTTCTATCCATATCAATCAGAAGAGACCAACAAACAGAAAGTTTTGCTTTTGAACTCATTTTCCTGTATTTCTATGAGGAAATGAACAATTGTTTTATCATAGAATAGAATGGAATAGAACAGAACAGAATATAATATAATAGAATAGTTAGTGTTGGAAAGGACCTTAAGATAATCTAGTTCCAACCCCCCTGCCATGGGCAGGGACACCTCACAGTAAATCATGTCACCCAAGGCTCTGTCCAACCCAGCCTTGAACACTGCCAGCCATGGAGCATTAGCAAACTTCCTTGGACAACCCATTGCAGCGCCTCACCACCCTTACAGTAGAGAACTTCTTCTAATAATGCTGGAAGTAAATGTACTTGAAATTATGAGTAGGATTCAGAAATCATGACTCATTCTGGGCACAGAGATATTTGACCACTGCCTAACCAAAAGTATTTCCTTTTTTTTTTTTTTTGTCGCTGAGAACGATGAGTGAGGACACAACTTCCAGAACAGGTAGTGACAACACACTTGTGTCATTTCTTAACAGCCAAGCAGCAGTGTCCAGCTCTGACCTGAATCTCCACACAACTTCTAGATCTTATCATAAGTGAGATAGACACTTCCTTAACTTGGAACATTCCTGTGTAAGAATCTAATGCTGTCAAGTATTCCCTAAAATCACCTGCCAGGTACTGCTGTAGAAGGAAGCATATTACCCATAAGTGTTCTGGTTGGCTGATGTAAGTATTTTTGAGACTTCAGGGCATCTCAGGTAACTCGAGAGTGCTGACATCCAGGCAAGCTAATCACATGTAGTCAGCTCACTTGATTTTTTGGTGTTAATATTGACAGTATGGGCTGAAATGTTGTGAAACAGAAAGAGGGGTTAGCTTTCTGAGAGAAGAAGAAAAAGGAATTCACCCAAAATTGATTTTTTTTTTTTTTTTTTTTTTTTGCTGAAGGCTCTTTACTTTTGCAGTATTTATCTTTAAGCTGTGGATTTTTTATCCTATGAAAACTTATGAAACAATTCTGTAGGAAAATATCCCAACAATTAAACCCAAATAGAAAGAGCATTAGGAGCGTAAACAATGTGCTCAGATTCAGAAGTAAATGCTTTCCCTAAAGACAGCGTGTCTTAGGAATTCAGATTCTCATATGAACAATTGATTAATCCACCATTTGAAGATAACTGCTTCAGCTAGGCATAACACTGAATGATGAGGTTGACCATTTTAAAATACTTCATCAATTGTTTAGACTCTGTGGGTAATGGAACAAAAAAGAACACAACAAAACAGGCACACTATCATTATATGAAAAGGGTAGTTATATAATGACCTCTCAATGCTTATGTTTTTATTTTAGTAACATACAAAGAAAAGTTAGGAAAACAGTAAGAAACAGAAACTTCACTTGTTCCCCAGGAGAAGGCATGTTTCATATTCACTGTACAGCTCTGCAGTACAGTGGAGCAAGGTGCCACATGGGGTGGGTACTCTGTGGATGACTGGGCAACAGCTACCTTTCTTCTGGGCTTGAGGATCCGGAAAATACTCCTAGTCTTCTGCTCCTAAAATATGAATAGTTTTTGATCCTCTGGCCTGCCTAAATGCCTGCCTGCTTTCCCTCTTCTCTTTTTTCCTGGTTTTGTCTTGCTTCCTTCTGTCCTCTCCCTGCTGCTGCCACCAGCCAGTTAGTCTGGGTCAAGACTGCATCACCTATGGCATTGTTGTGCTTATCTTTATTTGTGTAGTGGGAATGAATCACTTACTGTTCTCAAGCAGCCCTCAGAAGATACATGATTTGTCCCATACTAAGCTTATTAGCATGAAGACAAATGCACATGTACAATGTTCCACTCGAGCATTTTAAGATTAATGCTTTATAGCTATCTCTTGGATATCTGGCTTTTATTCAAAGACAAGATTAATAGTCTGCAAGTGATTTGTCTGATGTGAAAAGGTGCTGAAGAAAAGAGGAAAAAGCAAAATTGAATCTAAAATACGAACTTGCTTATTAATATAAGACCATAACTCAGTAAAATGTCTGGTTTTCAGTGTCAAATAATATGAACGGATACACTTTCTAATATAAATGCTTTAATGAGCTATGTTTTATGCTATACTGTACCCCATACTTTTTTTGTATATCATATCTACTTTGATGATTTGGAAATTATACTCATGTAGGGTCTCCTTTTCCAAGTCTCTCTTTTCCTAGGGTTTGATAGATGTCTTTCTACTCCAGTTAAAACTATTTAAAAAACATTAAAAATATATGTTTTGAGATCAGCCGTATATTTTACAGTACATTTGCAAATCCAGAAGAAATAACACTTATGCTAATACTACATACAATTATACAGTGGCCTTTTCCACTTTCTTGTCCACTTCCTAACCTGAAAGCTGTGCACTTGCTTTGCCAGGTATCCCATCTACTTTCTAAGATTTCACGCTATTCCTGAGAAAATGTTTAACTGAATTTGGATAAAAAGCATACTTCACCCTCTCTGATGAAAATTTTAACATTTTCTACTCTGTTAATTACTGGAGCAGCGAAAGTGGAAGATTCAGACTTCATGGGGAATAACAAGTGATAGAAGGTAAATGTCATAGAGGTTCCTTGCTCAGCTGCTGAATGTAGCAGTTTAGGTCACACAAAGGCATTAAATGGTATTTACAGTAAAAAAGCATTATTGCTGTTTTCAGTCATCTTAATACTTGGCTGATCCCTCTCTGCTTAACTATAAATGAGTAAGATTAGTTCCATTAATGTTGAAATGGATAACAGCTATGGGAGCTTACACAGCTCAGTGGACTCTGAACCTGAAAAAAAACTAAGGGAGAGAAAATAATTTTATTTCCATTTAGTGCTTGTATACTGTCTAAGCGCCTGACTATCGTGCCAATGGCACAAATCCTACTCTTAAAGTAAGACTGTACTTACAAATCCTTACTCTTACAGTAAGACTGTAGCACCTTGTCTGTGGGCAAGGGCAATGAATAATTCTCCATAAGGAACACAGTCTGAAGCACAGTGGTCTACAGAGAAATTTGGACCCGTGGACTGGGGGAAGTGGGTGATTTACTCTTTCCAGTCTTACAGCATCTGTTGTGCTGTACAGATCTACTGCTTAGAAGATGAGGCTGATAAAACCTAGCTCCCCACATTTTGATGCCTCCGTTCAAGGAAAGCCACACCCAGTTATCTTTCAATTGTGTTTAAATGTGAGTAAGATGCTAGAAAAATAAGAGGAAGAAAAAGTATGCACTTACATTCTAACAAATGATGGTTTACTGTAGCTCGACAGTTTAGTGGAGGAAAGTATAAACCAGTTTCGTTATTGTCTCTAAAGCTTAGGGGTTTAGATTGGATCTTGTCCTTCTGCCTGAGACATCTTCGCCTTGTGACTTTCTTGATAAGAAGAGCTCCAGAGCCCCAGAGAGCTGAAGTGAGCTGGAGGATGCCTGGTACAAGAATGGGTCCTCTGGGAAGGAGACACTGGTGGAAGTTGTATTTGTGGCATGTTTGAGCAACAGCAAGTGTGAGAGAATAAATGGAACTAGGAAAATTCTACAGGTTATGGAAATATACAGCAGATAAGTGGTGGGATCGAGTATACATATTGTAAATGATGAAAGAACGAGGTAACTATAAGCAGAGCGTGAAGAAATGTTGAAGAGAGTACCGAGCAAGCAGAGACCTATTAGACATGCAAGAAGGAGCACCAAGTGAGACTCCCAAGCTTTCTGATGCTTGTTTTTATTGGCTCCCATCTCTTCTACAGGCTCAATCACATGAACTAAGGGAATACTAACATCAAATGGAGGTACAGAAAAACACAATAATTGTAGAAAAATATAATACAGCTGTAATGAGAAAAATGCACGTTATTCTAGATTTAAAAGAAATTGTTGTGAACAGAAAGAAGTTGTGGAGTAGGAAAGTGTAAATGAAAACAAGAGAGTATTTCAAATATTTATTAGGTCTTGTGTGTCATGACCTTGACTCCATGACAGTTAGATAATGGATTTTTAAAATATGTATTATATACTTTTTTTTTTAAACACAGAATACTTGCACATCCTACCATTAGTGTCCAAATACTGCCCACTCTAAACTGAAGAAGCAGAAAAAAGCAGATATAAAATTCAAAACAGCAGCAGGTGTCAAGGGTGAGTAACCTGAGGGATGCCTCCTTTGAAATGCCAGCTGCTGTGAACTTGGGGTCTCCTGTTTCTGACATTCAGTGGGAAGGAGAGTGCTAAGAACACAGGTATATATAGTTTCTGTGACAAGGTTTTGGCAGGGGGTGAGGCTGCAGTGGTGGCTTTTGTGAGAAGCTGCCAGAAGCTTCCCCTATGTCTGGTAGAGCCAATGCTAACTGGCTCCAAGAAGGACCCACCCCTGGCCAAGTCTGAGCCCATCAGTGATTGTGGCAGTGCCTCTGGGGTAACATAGTTAGGAAGGGAAAATGTTACTGCACAGGTGCAATTGCAGCTGGAGAGGGGAGTGAGAATATGTGTGAGAAACAGCTCAGCAGACACCAAGGTCAGTGAAGGAGGAGGGCAGGAGGTGCTCCAGTCACCAGAGCATATATTCACCTGCAGCCCATGGTGGTCCATTATGGAGTAGATACCTACCTGCAGCCCATGGCAGACCCCACGCCAGAGCAAGGGAAAGCCTGAAGGAGTCTGTGATCTTGTGGACATCCCATGCTGGAGCAGGGTCCTGGCAGGACCTTGTGGTCTCAAGGCAGAGAGGAGCTCACACAGGAGCAGGTTTGTGGCAGGAGCTGTTGCCTCATGGAAGGCACCCAAGCTGGGGCAGTTCATGAAGGACTGCAGCTCATGGGAAGGACTCACCTTGGAGAAGTTCATGAAGAACTGTCTCCTGTGGGAGGGACCCCATGCTGGAGCAGGGGAAGCATGATGAATCCTTCCCTGAGGAAGAAAGAACAGCAGAAACAACATGTAATGAACTGATCACAACACCCATTCCCCATCACCCTTTGCTGTGGACAAGGAGGTACAGAATCTGGGAGAGTTGATTATGGGAAGAAGGGAATGGTGGGGAAAACATTGTTAAGATTTAGTTTTAATTTTCATTTTCTTACTCTGATTTTGATTGGTAATAAATCACATTAATTTCCCCAAGTCAAGTCTGTTTTGCCCATGACAGTAATTGCTGAGTGAACTCTCCCTGTTTTTTTCGCTACCCAAGAGCCATGAGTTGAATTTTCTCTCCCCTGTCCAGTTGAAGAGAGCAGTGATAGAGCATCTTTGGTGGGCATCCAGTGTCCAGCCAGGGTCAACCCTCCACCGCAGGTATTTGGGATTTTTTAGTTCCAGAAAGATTGAGGATTTACACTTCATATATCAAATATTCTAACAAGTGTGATTATATTCCCAACTCAGTTGCATTCATATTTGTCATATTTGCATGCTAATAGCTTGTGACTTTTTCAGACTTTATGGACTTTTTAATATATTTTACTTGTGACTAAAGGTAGTTTCTATGGTTACAAATACAGTTTCAGGTTTTGTCTTTAAAAAGATAATGATTTTTTATATTGAAACAAAAGGAAGGCAAAAGCAATTTAGCAGGAATAAGAATTTCATGTCACTTTCTTTTTATTTTTTCAGTGTACTTAATTTATGTGCCTTATAGGATCGGTCACGAAGTTTTTGTTGGAAAAGTTTTCTTGTCATAGAGATGCAGACGATTGAGACTTTGCAGAGTATTGTAATTTTGTAGCATTTTACTTTTCTGAAGAGGAAGATGGATTTAGGTTTATTTATTTATTTGTTTATCTATTCACTGACTTCAGGAAAAACAAAAAGCCGCTATACTGCATGGGTGGATACAAGTGGTAATTGTACTGTGTCTCACTAAAGAAAAATAATGCTGTGACTCAGGTGTCAGTTGGGTGGTAATATTCACCATGAGGCAATAGTAGGGTATCAGACTAAGATACTGGACTTTATTACAGCTCATTAAATTTAGGAAGGTGGCAGGTGTGAAAGGACATGCAGAATAACTTTCAGGGGGTTGCAAACCAGGAAGCAGCTTGACTTTTAATTCCTCCCTTCTTGAGGGCAACAAACCACAGAAAGGGGCAAGCAGTTAGCAGTTGTATTCTGGGAATTTAATCAGTGGTAACAAAGTCTTAGACCAATAGTGCTGAAAGTAATGCAGAGAATATTTCAGGTATGATTATACATAAAATATCTTGAAATAAGGGCTTTTAGTACCATGCATTTAGTTATTTCTTTGATGAGAAGGGAATCAGAATGTAGATACAAAATACCAGAGGACTGTAACTGATGATCAGCTGATAGGCAACTCACGCTGCAAAACAAAGAGTATACTTGCACTGCTGGAGCTGGTGTGAGAATGAAAAAAAATCAGTCTTCTCAAGCTCTGTGGTCCCAAAAAGTGTTAAGATTGTGTTAAATGTTAAGATTGTGAAAATAAGTATTACATTGTCTGATACGAGCTACAGGCATTTTAAGCTTGTTGCAGAGCAAAGCTTTATTTCACATAGTCAATGTTAGCTGGTTTTGCCAGGCACAGACTACTTTTTTTGATCACTTGGCTTCTTTAGTTGATATTGCTGGAGGCTGTGAGCACAGATACACAGTCAATATTCCCTTTAATAAGTCAATTTCCTAGCAGCAAGAAAATCATATTATGACCTCACCTGCACTGACCTCTGCTCTCAAAGCTCTTTTAGCAATAGTTGTGTGTCCACAAATTCTTTGACCTTTCAGTATTGCTTAAATATCACTACCCCGAAGTTTATGCTTGGAGTCTAATGGTTTGGATAGGTTAGAAGAAAAAAACCAAACAAACCTAAACCAATAAGAATAATCCTCATCTATAAGATGTACAACACAGTGCAAATTATGAGAAACTGAATCTTTTCAGCTGACACAGACTGTTGATTTTGATGCCATTTCATAGAAAGTGTGAGCTGAGGACCTGTGAATTTTATCTTGTCTCCACAGGAAGAAATATATAAAGACACTTATCAAGTCACACAACATTGTCCTCTATGTAGTATAACCACATAGCTGCATATGTTGCATATGTTATTCATAGTGATGTTATCCAGGTTTCCTTGGACATTACTAAGAGTAGTGTCCGAGAGGGGTTTCCTTCTTATTCTATTCTGTTTAACACATCATAATATACTAGTTTATAATCCTCAAAGGTTATATGAGCTTCCAGTATAGTATTGAGCTGCCATAAGGAATTGTAGAATATGACAAATAAGACAAATATTTCTATCTAACACTATTACTAAAATAGTAATAAAAAATAAGTATAGTATGCAAAAATGAATATATCATGTTTATTTCAGTATATAAATATTGAAAATATATAATAAGTGCGTATATTATAATAAATTTCTGCTAGATTTTAAACAGTCCTGTTTTGTTGTAATGCCTGTGCTAACTGATGGTACTCCTGTAAAGCTCAGCTAATAGGCATATGTGTTTTACAGAAATTTTATTTATGAGCTCAAGATAGATTTTACAGTAATGAGGGCCAGAAAGTTCTGAATCTGTGTGAACGAACATGGATTGAAATCTGTGACGAGTCTGGTGAGATTTAGAATGTATTCTTTGCAGAGTATTTTAATTTGCAATAATTCTATTAAATCTAATAAGTGCAATGTCAAGATGGCAGATGAGAGTATTGTAGTATGTTTGGCCTATCCACATTTCATTAACTTTTATAAATATTTGAGTCTCTTTTCAATATCCAGGGTATCAAATAAATGTTCAGGTATATACTAATGAGACACAACTCCCCTTCCAAACACCTCCTTTATTTTGTGAGCATTTAAATTGCTCAAAAGTCTCATGTTTAGACATAATAAACATCAAAATATGACAAAGGAAAGCAAGGATGAAATATACACCTGTGTTATTCTCTCATGTGATTTATCATAAGGACCGTAGTTGAAATGTTTGCTATAGTTACAAAGGTATGCATAATGAGTGGTAATGATCTGTCAATGGTAAAACCTGGTAAGTGCTGACCTGTGTTATAATGGAGATTGAATAAGTGGCCTGAAGGACCTTTTAGACCTTGAAGGTGGAAATATCTACAAGAGATAAAGTGTGCTAATTCATAGTAACTTGAGCATACAAATGCATACATGATGACATATGAATGCAAAGCACATGCAAAACTTAACAGATACATGTTTTACATGTACTGGCTGCAAGACTAGACATGAAAAGGTCTTTTTGCAATCCCTTCCACAGCTTTATAGGATTTAGGAATAGACTTAAGATCTGGGTATCTTGGATCTGTGTCCCAGGTCTGATGCATACTTTCTATGTGCCTTTGGACAAGTTGTTTGAATTACCATTCATCAAAGTTTTCCATCTGTAAAAGGAGATAAAAACAGCTGAGCTTTTGTTTGTTTGGTTGGTTGGTTAACTGATTTGGTTTGTTTTTCCTATACAAATGAAACAAAAATAGCCCATGATAGCATACTCAGCACAGATGAAGGTTTTGGAAAAAAACATAATTTACCAGGCCATTCAAGCCCAAAACCTTAAAGTTATGTGGAAGTTTAAATTAAGCTTTATTTTGGTTTTGTTTTGTTTTTCTTTGAAAGTATTGCCAGGAGCACTGGCAAAGATAAATTCAAGAAAAGAAATTTCTAAGCCTTCATTGCTATTTCCGTACATGGAAGCTTTTCAAATACAGGAAAAAATTACTCTGTTGAAATTAGTACCCTTTTTGGTCTCTAAAAAAATAAAACTTGGATGGGTCTCAGGATTTCAAGCTAACTTTTGACACTTGAGGAGTATAAATCAAGAGTCTAAATTGACCATCATCTGCAAGAATCAAGCCGGAGAGTCAGTAAGTTCCTAATACCACATCAGGCTTGAATCAGTCTTTCTCTATACTTTAGCAATGTACAGCAGATAGGTAGCCTGAATCCATACCTCAGGGTCTATCCTCTCTCTTTAAAGGGACTGTTAACATTTTTACTCATTTTCACAAGAGCTGATGATGCTCCTTTATTTCATACAGTTTATTCCACAAACTGCAAAGGCAATCAATAGCATGTGAAAAATTAAGAAAGCTCAATCTCCCAATCAAAAAGAAAAACTTTCTTCTTTCTGTTGTATCACTATACTGATGGCTGGAAGTTTTCTCCCCTTATAGATATACTATATGAAAGCTTGGTTTAGAAAACAAATAGTTTTATTGGAAGATCTAGTAGGTTATCAACTGTGCAAATAATATTGTGCTGTTATTCATGTAAGCATATGTCTGGTTGCTGTTAGCATCAGTTGTTCTTAACTGGCTGCTGAGACATATAAGACTAATGATGTACACATAAACCTGCATCTGAAGTCTGGCTTGTGTAAGTAAATTGTGAAAATGTAGACACCCTGAATTATCCGTCAAATCCATGTGAAGCTGTTTTTTTTTTTAATATTCTCTTTGTTGATGCCTTTATTCCCTCCTTTCTGTGTAGATCCCATTATTCTTCTGTATCTCTCAGTCTGGGTACAGCTGTAAATCTATGACAGCAGTCATGCTCCCTGCAATCCAGTACAGGAAAGTGCTCCTGGCGAGCTACAGCCCCCAAGAGGACTTGAGCCTGGCTCTATTCCTTAAACAAACAAACAAAAAACCTCAAAAACCCCAAAAACTAAAACCCAGATGCATTAAAATTCTTTCATATTTACTCAAACTGTAAGAAATATCTTCTGAATTAACTGCTAAGTTTATGAGCTTTCTTTGCAGTATAGTAAAGGATCTTTCAGAAAATTCTGATTGCTCACCTCAGGTTAAAGACCTCATCTAAGGCATCTGCTGTAAATGGCTCAAAATAATAAAATTATATTTATCTTTTTTTTTTTAATAAATCTTTTCCCACTCTCCTATTAATTCCTTTCCTAATGTTATCTTATCTTTTATATAAAAGTTTCCTTTCATTTCTGAAGTTTCAATTTCAGACAGCTCTTCTCTTTGCCAGGTTCCTTCGTTCCTCCTCTCAGGTTAACAAGGGGGAAACAAGAGGATCTTTGGGACTCTCTAATCTCCAACCACTATCAGTCCTCAGCCCAGAAGATCTGTAGATCTATTAATATCATTTGCTTCTGCGATCTGAGCCTGTTTATCCTTAGCTCTGACGTATTACGTCCTTGGAGCTATCTTGTCTCTCTGAGGCAGAAATCCACCCAATTTCTTCTGAGAAATAGATACATTTTAGAGGCTGCATCAATTCAAATATGAACTTGGTTGTGTTTTAATTTACAGGGTCTGCAATATGAGTCTGATTTCTTAATTTTTGGGCAGCTCCTTACAGCAATAATCAACTGAACTTTAAGAAGAAAGGTAGTTAGCAATACTGTATTGTGGCTTCCCCCTGGGTTAATGTGAGTGAAATAAATAAGGACCATAACATGCAGTAAAATTACAAGACACATTTTTACACCATCTACTATCCCTTTCCAAACTTGCTAATTAGTCATATAGGAAATTACTCAGAATAGACTTTCTAACTGGTCACCCTGTACGCTGATATTTGCTCCCTAGTCAAGTTTAACAGTTTTGGGGGTTTGATCCCCATAATTTCTATTGTTCTTTGCATCCTAAAGTTTACATCAGGCCCATTAGCAAGGTCACCATCTATACTGCATCTTTTTATTCCTTCACTCTTTCTCCATCTTTTGCAAAGCTCCTTATTGTTTCCCTCTCAGCTGTAGTTACTCAGGAAGCAGCTCTCTTGGCATCCAAATTCACACTTCCTCTTTAAAATATCTCTGCCTATTAAAGCTCAATCTCTCTCTCATTTACTTAATGATTAGGCAAAAGGCCAATAATTTGGCCAAGAATTTGTCTTTTACCAGCTGACAGCCACATTCCCCAGAGCAAGAGCTCCAGAACATTTGAGTCTCAGCCTCTGGAACCCTACCACAAGTCTGAGGAGTGGAAAGGGCTCTAGATCATTGCAAGCTGGATAGAATTTCTGGATGCATCCAATAAATGTTGTGGAAACTCTTTAAACTTGGGCCCTTACTTTGTTAAAGTAACTCTTTGGAAAGGAAAAGTAAAGTAAGATAAACATGTTGGGCTGATTTTTTTTGCAGTAAAATTAAACCTTTATTTTGCTTCGTGTTTTATAGCAGTATTAGTAACAGAAGAGAGTGCATTTATTGCTGCTGTCCATTCTGGAAGCATACCTATAATTTTGAAACATGCTGGCTGCACTGAGTGCAGACACTACTGTCTAACTGGATTACTTGTATTTGACCGATTTCATTGAAGCTACTGTAATTTAGATAGGAATGATCTATACTGATTTACTTCTGTGACTTTAGTATCCAGTCTAATATGTGGCCCAAGTTAAATTAGATGGCATCTTTTAGATCTCTTCATCTGTATGTTTTGAATCAAATCACATTGCTTGCAAATCTTATAAAAGGATTAAGCCTGTCTGTTTTCAGTAAAATTAGGCCTTTGAATGGAAGTATTATAAGAGCTCCTGTAGCTTCCATCCAACCTGGTTTATAGGTAAACAGAGAACTTTTTCCAGAGCTGACAAATGTATTTTCACAAAAATTAATTAATGCAAAGACAAAGAGAAAAGAAGATCTGAATCACTCTAAGGAACAGAAATTCATTTTTTATAAATATGACTTCTAATAATTTTATCTAAAGAAAAAAAATAATCTGTTTATTCTTATTCAGAAAAAAAGTTTTAATTTCTGCAATAAATTCATCATGCATTGTCCATTTCTTTTGGCATGTAATGTAGATGTCTTTCCAAAGGCCATGAAAACTTAGAATCATAGAATCATAGAATAGTTAGGGTTGGAAAGGACCTTAAGATCATCTAGCTCCAAACCCCCTGCCATGGGCAGGGACACCT
>JARCZZ010013106.1:0-42912 GCA_030323915.1 Brotogeris chrysoptera
GAGGACACCAGAACTGCACACAATACTCCAAGTGAGGTCTCACAGGAGCAGAGTAGAGGGGCAGGATCACCTCCCTCCCCATCACAGTCAGCAGGCAGGGTATCTAAAGGCCATTCAAAACCTTCAAAATTCTCAAACGATGCTGTAAACGGTTGGGGGGGGGGTGCTGGGAGCATAAAAGAATGTCTCCTTCACAGGTTGACCACCCGACGAGGTGAAAAGTGACGTGTAATTGCTAAACTCTTCTATTATATACCTCCCAAAGTATAGAGGTGGTGACCACACTGGGAACGAAAGCCAGGTCAGTTTCATGATCACTGTGTCTATTGTATTACAAGTCATTCCAATAAAGTAGAATGAAACAAGAACCTTAACCCAAACCCCATGTCTGAAAAATGCTAAGATAACAAATACCGGCTGTAAGTAAAATACCACATGCTGAACCTGTGAGATCCAGAACAACAACTTTGAGAGCCAGTAAATCAGCATTGTGACAAGTGACTATTAATCCTGTTGGTATCTCAACCCTTTGTGCCCCACGTTGGGCGCCAAAAAGGAACTGTCACAGTCTAAGCCGTAACTCACGCAGTTTGCTCACTCACTCTCCCCTCTTTCTTCCCCCCCCCCCCACTCCGGAGGGGGAATGGGGAGAAGAATCAAAAGAATGTAACTCTCAAGGGTTGAGATAAGAACAGTACAGTAACAAAGGTATAACATAAATCACAACTGCTACCACCAATAATAATAATGACCAGGGAAATACAAGGAAAGAGAATACAACTGCTCAACACCCGACTACCGAGCCGTGAATTAACTCTTCCAGGTTCCTGCCCCCAGTTTTTCCATCCTGGGCATGATGTGCTTTGGTATGGAATATCTCTTTGTTCAGTTTGGGTCAGGTGTGCTGTCTCTGCTTCCTCCCAGCTTCTCCTCCTCCCTGGCAGAGCATGAGACTCAGAAAGACCTTGGTCAGAACAAAACATTACTAAGCGATAACCGAAAACATCGGTGTTGTCAGCGCTGTTCCCAGGCTGAAAGTCAAAAGCACAGCGCTGCACCAGCTACCAAGAAGGAGAAAAAATGGCTGCTGCTGCTGAACCCAGGACAATAAGGGGCAACTGACGCCAGCATTGGTTGGCCCTCTGGCTCAGCTGCATCACCCACCACCAGGGTCTGAGTAGCTTCAGTGCCTGTCACCAGGGTTTGTGTAGCTGCAGTGCTTGTCACAGGGGTTTGAGTAGCTGCAAATAGTTGTTTAATCCTAAACAATACCTGAACCACATTCATGGTTCCTAGCATTAGGACAATGCTGGCTTCAACATCTCAAGGATATGAAAACTTTTCAAAATTCTCAGATGTTATTGTAATTAGCCTGGAAGAGAAGGGGAAGAGGAAGATGCGGGAAAATGTCTCCTCCATAGGCTGGCTCTCGGAAAACGTAAAAGGTGTAATTATTAATAGTTTCCAATAGATGGCTCCCGAAGTCCAGAAGTGACGACAATGCTGAGTACGAACACCAGATTAGTTCCCCTACCAGCAATTCTAGCAGATCATAAGCCAGTGTTACAAAGTACAATAAAATGATAGTCTTAGCCCAAGTCCCCAGCGGTGATAAACATCACCACAGGGAACATATACAGCAAGTGAGGTATTACACAACACAACCATGAGAACATGCAAAACTCTGAGAACAAATAAATCAACATTATGACCAGTGACTATTAAACTAATGTAATGAATTCTCAGAATAAATTTGGTTTAATGTGCTCCAGTCAGATCTGTTTTTATTTCAACCTTTTGTGCTCCAAGTTGGGCGCCAAAAAGGGCTGTTGTGGTTTAACCCCAGCCAGCAACTAAGTACCATGCAGCTGCTTGCTTACTCACTCCCACCCACCGAGTGGGATGGGGAGGAGAATCAGAAATAGGTAAAACCTGTGGGTTGTGATAAGAACAATTGAATAATAAGACAAGGGATGCACAATACAGTTGCTCACTGCTCGCTGACCCAGCGCGATCTGGGCAGCAAGCTGGGCCTTCTGGGTAACTTCCCCCAGTTCATATACCGGGCATGACATGCTGTGGAATAGAATACCCCTTCGGCTAGTTTGGGTCAGGCGTCCTGTCTCTGCTTCCTGCTGGCTTCCTGTGCCCCTCATCACTTGCAGAGCAAGAGAGACTGAAAAGTCCTTGATCAGGGCAAGTGCTACTAAGCAGCAATTAAAACACCAGTGCATACCAGCATTGTTCTCAAGCTAAATCCCAAACACAGCACTGTATCAGCTACTAGGAAAAAAATTAACTCTATCTCAGCTGATACCATGACACATCTCAAAACTAGCCTGCCTGATAGCTTGTGTAGTGGGACCATTGCAAGAACAAGGGGGTAAAACGCGCTCTGATCTCCAGACTGCATGATGGGCTGGGAAGAATATTACCAGTAAGGCTCGTCCCCTTGTTTCTCTGACAGAAACTGCCATCATTATCCCAGCAGCAAGAACCTTGTCCACACCTCATGTGGATGTCCACGCCTCAGTCACTCCATTTCAGTGTATTAGCCCCATCCACTGCGAAGAGAGAATCGTGTTAATATGCAAGGTGTGACCAGGAGCAGGTGAAGTGCAGCAGCCTGTACCATTTTGCCTCTTCTGCTAAGTGGTGGCAACCTCTGTCAGAAAAATAGGGCAGGCAGGAGAAGTGACATTTGAAATTGCTGCAGCTATATCTGTCAGAGCCTTTTCAAAGGTTTTTGAATATACATAGGAAGGGAAATTTCTAGCCTGCGGCCCCAAAGCTACATGCATGTTTTCTCATGGTCATCAACTTCTGTATGTGTAATTCTTATTTCTAATATATGCAGTATTTCACATGACATTTGCAAGCAGTTCAGTGACAAGATACACATCTGCCTATAACAGCAGCCACCTCCCCTTTCTCTGGCAGATACCAGCTAGTTTGATTTCTCTCCCTTTTAATTTATTAATAATCCATTAATTCGCCATGAAAACAATTTTTCAATTACAACTAACTTTAAAGAATAGTCTCTCCTCTTTCATGCAAATGATGTAAGCATAAGGTGTCATAACATAAAGCAATTCAGCAGCATATTTTTCATCTCTTCACTAATAATCTCTACTTATAACACATAACTATTTACTCCAAAGACACCCAAAACCACAGATTATGTTACTGATCTGCATTTATGGTGAAGTATAGGGTGAAAGGAAAGAGTTTTGCCAAACAAAAAGTAACTTCCTTTTCATGAGCTCTGCTGTAGACTGTCCGTGCCCACCCTCAGAAGACAAGAACCTAATTTTAAAGCTTTCAAAAGACTCAATATATATTTCAATTTATTATATTAGTAGAATTTCAACCCATATATCTGTTGAAACTCCTGAACCACTACTTTTAAGAAAGAACTTTGATTAAAGCAAAAGACTTTAAAGGGTTTTGGGGTTTATATTGATCTGTATCACAGGCTTGCAGTGATACAGTTCATAAATCTGATTATTTCTTTTTTGCCTTAGTTTCTCCCACATATAAAATTGTATCATTACCTAATGTGCAGAGATGTTGAGAACCTTAATTTTTACAATCTGTAAAACACCTTTTGTTCTTCTCCTGTATCTTAACATGCTAACTCATTCAGATATATAAAGCCAGATAAATACTGAGTTTTTTCTGATTATCTTCAGATAAAGATAGTTGGAGTCATGCTCAACACAAGCGTTTCAGAACACTCCTTGAAATATTTGCAAGATTCCTTTGAAATTAATTTAGAAAACAAATATGTAAGTTAGAACAATTAATTATAGTGGAAATGCATTATATTTCTGTGAAATGTAATTTAGCCTCCCAAAAATATTATTCAGAAAACTTAAAAAATTTACCTTATGCCTGTTTCCACTCCACTGTCTGATAGAGATAGCCTGTTAAGAGACCAAAGCTGGGATAATATTATGGAGATCCCAAAATAAAGTCACACATATGAGCAGCACGAAATCCCTGGACTTAATATTGATTCTTAAAGTCCAAACATGAACAGTTCATGTTTCCTTATTTTGGAATTGCATTGTATTGTATGCATGTGGGTGTAATTCTTTTTGCAGTGTAAACACATATGACTATTTATATCTTAAGGTTGTAGAAGTTAGCCTAACATGTTCACAGCAAGATTTCATTTGGGGCACATTTTCCAGGCTGTCTTGGGCCTGCGTTGTGCTGTGCCAGGAGCATAGCACAGCAGTAGCGCTTGCATTACCAGCCACAGGAGGCTCACCCTGTTATTACTTGATTTGCCCTTGATGCTGAGCCAGCCCAAAGATGCCCAAGTTACAAACAAGAGCTGCAAGGGGTTTGGATGATAAAATCAACAAGTTCCTCACAGCTACTGGAAGACAGAGTAATTGTGCATCTTTTATGTTGGGCATGCATGGATATGCGGCCAGATCAGCGTGCAGCTGACTGAGAAGACTCGAAATCTCTTCTTTCACAGTTCTGCTTCACGCTCATTATCAAGCACTGTCTGTGTCACACTACACTCTGCCAGGAAAAGAAGTCACAGCACCATTGCAGCACAGACATATGGGCCTGGAAGGGACCAGAGGAAACTATATAGCCCAGTGGCTTCTGAGGGGTGAGGTGTGACACTCACAACAGTTTCTTAGGGGCCTTTTGTGTTCTCAGGCACCACTACTAGAAGTGGCAATTAAGTGGCAAGCAGAAGACAGCAGCAGCATAGGCTGGTGTGGGGAGAACAGAACGACAGCAAAAGGGAAAGAGCAGGGGCTGGAAGGCAGGCAGGGGAGTAGCAGCAGGAGTCAGAAGTGGTGGGCCACAGAAAAGGCAATGGCAGCAGTAGGGAAGTTAATTGTGATAATAACGATGATGCTGATAATAATAATAGTACCACTGCTTCACTAGAAAATCTGTCTTAGAGCTTACCTGTCCTTTCTATTAGATTTTTCCAGATATCCAAACCAAATCTTGCTGGCTTCACATTTGCCTACTTTTCTTACAGTGTGTCATCAGCATGAAAAGATGAAAATGATTAGTTATTGTCTCCTTTATAAAGACACTTTACATCTTGCACCATACACTTCCTTACTTAACTCTTTTCTAGATTAAATGGAGCTCTTATTCTTGCTTTCCAGGTCACATTTTCCAGCTGTTGAACGGGTTTTTTCTTCACCATTGGATTCCCAACATGTTGTCCATATTCACTGCTCAGAAGTGAGCCTAGTATTCCAGCTAAAACACCACCTACACAAGGGAAAAGAAAATAACTCTCTCCCATATCTTTATATATGAATATACCTCAGAATTAAATGTCTTGATAAACCATCAGATCTTCAAATCTTTGCAATTTAGGACCCACTGTAAGCCTAAAATCACCCAATCTTTTCTGCCTTTCACAAATTTTGGGGCAGTTGCTCACTTTTTTTTATGTACAATATTTTCCCTTTCTGTTACTGCATTTCATTAGTTGATATCAGGCTATCAATTTTAAACACAATCTTGTCTCCCATGGCTCTTGAAATGCTCCTTGCTGTCTTATTATACCATTCAAAACATCAATATAAACATTAAGGATAAATGTGTTTAAGATAAACCTCACAGAACTCTGACTTTGAAATGTCTTCTCATTTTTACCCCAAAGAGCTGATAATGTTTCTTTGGCCATAGTTTTTTTTTAAGCAGTACACTCACTTTCTGGGAATTAACCACAGTTATTCCCCATTTGGTATGTGAGCATCAAAAAATATCACATCTAACTGGTTTTCTACAACTACCAGATCAGCAAATCAAAACCATAAAGGTGGATTTGACATAATGTGCTCTTGACAAATCCACAATCACTGTCTCCATCGCTTAATTATGTACTCAGTGCCTTCTCTTAATTTGTTTCAACATGTGCTCTGTCATCCCAGTTAAGCTGCTCAATATGTTACTTTCTTTTTCTTTTTCTCTAAATACAGGTACTATGTGAAAGCTTTCCTGGGCTCTGAGACCTCTTGATCCTCCATAAACATCTGAAGACAACCATTAATAGTTCAGCAATTGCTTTGGCAACTTTCTTAAGTATTCTGCAGCAAATTTCACCTGACCCTGCTGACTAGAACATTTCTAACTCATCTAAATATTCTTTAACCTGCCCTTTCCCTCTTCTGGCCTGTCATTCTCTTCCCCTGTTAGAATTAATTGCACCAAAGATCTGATTGCAATTAACCTTGAGATAGTAAATCTTTCAGCCTTTCCCATTTCATTACAGCAGACAAAAGCTTTTTCCATCAAATTAAAAAGAAATATATAGTCTATATGGTAGCAGCACCTCAGTAAAGCATTTTCAAGGTGCACAACCAGGCATTTGTCCTCTGCGTAATCTAAATACAGTTGTGCTCTCTAATGATGCTGCTGGATTTGCAGGCCTGACCCCTCTCTCTACTGATTAGCACTGACTGTTGTGCCAGAACAACATGATGCCTCCATATCCTTCCACAATGGCATTTTTCCGCAGCAGACACTTAGAAGGGCTGAGATACACAGTGTGCTGTAGGAGATCCAAGTGGTGTTCCCCAGAGCTCAGTATTGGAGCCAGTTCTGTTTAATATCTTTATCTATCACCTGGATGAGGAGATTCAAACACCAAGTTGCACCGAAGTGTTGATCTGTTTGAGGGTAGGAAGGCTCTGCAGAGGGGTCTGGACAAACTGGGTCAATGGGCCGAGGCCAGTTGTATAAGGTTCAACAAGGCTGAGTGCTGGGTCCTGAACTTGGGACACCACAACAATCCCATGCAGTGCTCCAGGACTGGGGAAGAGTGGCTGGAAAGCTGCTGGAGGAAAAGGACCTCGGGGGGTTGGTCAACAGCCCCTGAAGATGAGCCAGCTTGTGCCCAGGCAGCCAAGAAGGCCAGTGGCATCCTGGCCTATATGAGCAATAGTGTGGCCAGCAGGGCCAGGGCAGTGATCATTCCTCTGTACTTGGCACTGGTGAGGCTGCACCTCGAATCCTGTGTTCAGTTCTGAGACCTTCACTGCAAGAAAGGCATCGAGGTGGTGGAGTGGGTCCAGCACCTCAGTGGAGGCAACGAAGCTGGTGAAGGGTCTGCAGAATAAGTCTTGTGAGGAGCAGCTGAGGGAACTGGGGTTGTTTAGCCTGGAGAAGAGAAGGCTCAGCAGGGACCTGTTCGCTCTCTACAGCCACCTGACAGAAAGTTGTAGTGAGGTGGGGGTTGGTCTCTTCTCCCAAGTTACAAGCAACAGGGCAAGAGGTAACGGCCTCAAGCTGCACCAGGGGAGGTTTAGATTGGATATTAAGGAACATTACTTCAATGAAGGGGTTGTCAAGAGTTGGAACAGGCTGCCCAGGGAAATGGTCAAGTCCCTGGTTAAATGGTTAAATACCAACTCTGAAGGTATTTAAAAGATGTGCAGATGTGGTGGACATGGCAATGCTAGGTTAACAGTTGGACTTACTGATCTTAAAGGTCTTTTCCAACCTAAGCAACTCAATGATTACATGGTTCTTTGCAGAATATGCCTCCTCTGGCAGCCTAAACCCTTTCAGAAAGGCCACCAAACCCAGATTTTGTTTCACGAAAAAAGGCAGAACATTTTGTCTCTTCTGCTTTAAAAAAGCTGTTTATGTTATAAATAGCTCTGAACATACCCTTTACTAAGGAAAGGCTCCTTGGGGTCTTCCTGTCTGAAAGAGAAACAGCACCATGCTTACAATACCTTCTCACACGAGCACATCATAACTCTTTCAGAGATATTTTGGGCAGTGTTCTCCTTTTCTTTTCACATCAGCCATCTTGTCTTGAGAGCTTCAGGCTTGCCCTCAGATCTTCTCATCTCTCCCTGTGAGTTCTTCTTGCACTCTCCATGCAAAAGGAATCTTTCTGGTTTTCCTCAATCTCCTAGCTCACAGATTTAGACGAAAGGATGAGGACCAGTTTATAAAACCCCAGTGCTGTCCTAGATAGAGCTGGATTACTGAGAGATGTTTGATTTTACATTTACAAGCAGGAAGTCAGTAACCTTTTTTAACACATTCAATATGGTGTGTACCCATCTGGTTATAGAGCACACCCACAGTACTTCACTGTTGAGCTTTTTTGCTGCTGAAACTAGTCAAGCAAGTCACTCTTTGCAGGGAAATCACTGAAATAGTCTCTGCCTTGGCTGTGCTGATGGTTTCTTCTTTCTGCTGCACATCGTCTCTCCTGGAGGTGCTATTTATTGCTTTGCAGCACAGAGTAGGAAATGCACATATCAGAGGTGGCAGGAAAGGGAGAAAAAAATGCCAGGAAGCCATTATTCTCTCTCATGCAAGAAAGAGAGGTAGGTAAGAAGAAATTCAGCTTGCCTCTAACATAGTGATCACAACTGCCAGTTTGAGAAGGGGAGAAAAGAGAGTTATTTTCTGCAGGCAGAGCATTGATTTTTTTTCCTGAGTGTGACTCATGAGTCAGTACCACACTGAGCTGCGTGATAGAAGGGGCATCTGGATCCACCATGTGACAAAAAGTCACCCATGGCAGGTCGTGCTCTCCTAGTGGAGATCATACCTCCTTCACAACCTCATATAGCTTCTCTTCATAGCCTCACATGACAAGCACAGGTAGTCAGCAAAGGAAACATTTGAGTGGCAGCTCTATATAATGGGGAATTGAGGGTGAAGCTCCTGAGATTTGATTGGGGGTGGAAGATCCTAAGATTTGATGGGTGGGATTTATCTAATCAGACAGAAATATCTGCATTTAGCTTGTCACCTTGGTCTCACCTTAGGGCAATGGAAAGAAATAAGGAGTCAGAACAAGGAACATTACCATCCCAATTTAGACATCTAAAATAGGACAGATGATTCATACCCAGAATGCACTTATTTCTCCCCACAGACTGTAAAGAGAGGCAGTGTGATAGCTCAGATGCAGATATCTACAGTGCTGACGCTTAAAACTAATGGAGACAGCTCCCACCCAACAAATCTGAGCCAAGAGTTCTGGCTAACCAGGAGCAGTCAGGGGAACAAAGGGATCTGGATGCCTGCAATCAAAAGTCTCCATTTAGGTACTGGCCTATGTGCATGGCGTGTAAACTCTCACAGCCAGCAGAAAAATCCTGTCAAAGCTGTTGGTGGTAATTAGCAGGAGGCTAAACTGATTGCCATGATGGCCTTAATTCAACTGCTTCACACAGAGGCACCTAGTGCCCTCTGAGGCACCCCAAGACATCAGAGACATTCAGCAAATTTATCCACTGTCATCTGTTCAAGGCATGCCAGAATCTGACTTCAGCTAGAGAAAGCATCTAATGAGGCTTGGCTGTCTATGGTAGTGGTGTTCCCAGCACAGTAAACCCTACACACTGCCACTCACAACAGGTGAACTGTCCTCTATTAGGAGACTGGCAATGAAGAAAGAGTTTGAGAACATGCAAAAGAACCTGCAAGAATAAACTCAGAAACAGTACCTAATTTGAAGAAACCCTTTTCAAAAATCTGTTCATGGCAATTAAAGGTAAAACAGGCTCAAAAAAAAAACAACCCACAAAAGTAAGGAACTGACCAGTTAATTATGCCCCATGATTACTTTCCTTCTACCCTTTTTACATGAACTATTACTTTTTTCTTTTCTGGGCTAAGTTCATACATAATGCTTTAGTTAATATTGATTTCCACTGTGTGTTTGCCTTAGATGTCTTTTAATTTTCATTACATACTTAGCAATAAACCTGGTCTGCATAATCATTAACATACTCCTTAAGATCTTTAAAAATTTCATCACAGGTTTAAATATTCCTCTCTGTAATCTTATGGCACGTTATTTTTCCCTGTCTGCTCACTATTAAGTATGGATTTCTGTGAAAACTCTTAGGTGCAGCCTCCAATCACACATACCCATTAGTTGTTTAAACAGCAAAGGCAATGCTTTTGTCTAAACAAGATAAAGAGTAAAGGAAGCAAAATCCAACCAGTGGGAAAAGGCATAAAACATTGTATAAATGAAAATATAAAGCATGCCGCATACATCCAGCAGAAAAGGTGGAATGCCCAGGACTCTGTATTGCCTGTTTCTGCCAATCCCAGTTCTTGCTCCCAGGAGAGCCAGGACAATGCTGAGTGGTTTTAAAATTTCTGTTCTTCATCCCTGGTTTGTGATCTCGACAAGGGTGGAAAAAACATGGGATTAAGTAAAAAGAAAAAAAAAGAAAAAGATCAAATATCATTTTTACTCAAATCATAGCGAAGTTGGTTCAAAGAGACATGTATGTAAAATGTTCTCTTCTAGGATAAGAGATGATCTAATGGTAATGATCTTTTCACTGCAGCCAGCATACCGTCAACTGGACATCATAGAACAGATGAGTAGTTCTGTGGGCAATCAGACTGAGAAAGGCTGGTTTCCTACAGTATCCACCACTGTTATCTCAAGTCTTCGGTGCCTAAAAAGGACAATTTCTAATCAAATCTTTTCCTGTGGTTAGGAGTTTCTGTAGTCTGTCTCCAAGATGACTCTTTGGTGTCTAGCAACAGATGAGTTCACACTGCAGCCATTTCCTGAGGAGTGACTGAGGGAAATCTTTGTTCATTACCCACTTACATCTTTACACAAAATGTTAAAAAACTTCAGATCCCTGAGACCTTCTGTCACACCTGGTTGAAAATGGCTAAAAGGTTCAAAAGTTATTGCAAGACATACCGTATGCAAGCACATTAGTCTTGTTCTTCAAAAACACAGCTAAAATTAATGATAGAAGGAGCAGCCAACACCTGAGGCAGGAATTGCTAGATAATGATCTGCAAGCAGCATCAGAAACAGAAAATTGGGCCTGTGTAAAAGTGGCCAGATGTAAAGCCCACAAAGCACCAGGGCAGGTATCCCTGTTGTCAGCTACTGGCAGACATGCCACAGTACAACCTGGTGCCAGCAAGCCGAGGTCCTCCTTTATCTGGACTATAAGATTAAGGAACACTGACTTCTCACCTGTTAGCAACAAGCCCATTTCAGTTTCATTTGAAATCATGAAGCAGATTTGTCTCATGGGTTGCATTTGTTGATCTTCTATTTTATCTGAAGCAAAAATGGTCTAGACCTAAAGGAGAGTTGTCTTAGTTAATAGTATAAATTATATTTTCAAAGAACCCATTTTAAATTGCTTATGATTCAAAACAACTGCACCAGTAAATCAATTTCCAAGATTATACAGTATGGAATATATAATAAAAGTATATAATTAACTTTATTTTGGGTCTGACAATATGCAAAAAGAAAACAAGCTTTAAGAAGAAAACCAAGGGCTCTGTGGAGACCAGAACAGTAGTTTCAAAAAGTACTTCTTCAATAAAGGTGCTATCACTAAGTGTTAGGCATGGTGCCAACACATCAGCTGTAATGCATTTATGCTGTTGCAGTGCAAGGTTAAGGGATCCAGAATTTATCTTCCACTTTCAAAAGCTTCTGAATGGTAAGATACTGCCAAAAATCAGCACGAAAAAGGAACTGCCTACATCAAGGTCAACTATAAACTTTTCTGCTAATCCAGCTGGGGGTATTTAGGAGAGATACTGAACTTCACCTAAATAAGTCACAAGTTACTATATTAGATTTTTATTATCTAGAGCAGGAGGGAAGTGATGTTGTGGAAAAAGCAGAGAATAGGATTAAATGAAGGAAGCTGATACATGTTTGTGCAGGGCACTTTGCAATGAGGATTTTGAATTTTTGTACTTTTATTTCAGTGTGAGCTACAACAACAGTGAACTGTACATATTGTTCAAGTTCCCTCTTGTAGAATGTTTGTCTGTCCTTATTATTCTGATCATACTAAAGAATGAAGCAGGAACAGAGTCGGATTTATGGCTCTCTAGGTAATGCAACAAATCTTTTCTTCACTAGATGGCATCTGTCTACTCCTATGCATCAATGTTGAGCAAGGCAAAAAGCAAAGGTTTAATTTTCATAGAAGAATATAAAATGATAGAGGACTTATTCTTTATGTTGAATGCTTTTACTGCTTCCTTATGTTCCACATCGTACCCTTTGTGCACAAGGGTGAAGTTTCACCTATACATCTACGTCAGCTATTTTATGTTCAATATTTGTGTCATAGCCGATTATAGGCCAGAAATTTGCATGAGAGATGTATTCGTTACACTGGATCAGACTTTGAATAACAGTGGTCAGAATGAATGATGAACATCAAAATACGTCTCTTTCTTTCTGAAATAAGCATATATCTAGAATTTATGATGATACTGTGCCAAATCCTCAGCAGGTATAAATCAATTTGGCTTCACTGGAGCTGATTGATGCCAGGTGAAGATCTGCACCTGCAATTTAGATGCTGGCCTGCAGAGCACAGCTTGACTTGTTTTCTTTTTCTTAACTTCAAGGCATGATAATTGAACTCATTTGGGCACACTTCTCACTTCTTAGTCAAAACTCTCACCTGGACATGGGACTTAAAATCAGTGCACGTTTCTTTGTTATAAATCAAAATAATTTTTTCACAAACAAGAGAAAAAACTGACTTCAGAGCTGAGAAATCATTTGTTCAATACCGTATCAGTGGTTGCACTCAAGAACACAGTAACTCCAATGCAAGCAAAAGCAAACTACTGCTCAGCTCTTTCCTTTTGCCTCTTACTGCCACTAGATGATAGTATGGTAACACATGTATGGCTCAGCTGCACACCAGCCCTTCTGCTGCTGAATTCTTGGCGGTTTTCACACTTTTACATGTAAGGAATATACAGAAACTCATCAATACTACATAGCTAGCCTTCGAATAGCAGTGCTTAATTATATCCCCAGTGATTTCATACATTAATATACCCAAAGAGTAGTGGATGCTATTATTTGGCCATAGACTGAAATTGGGCTTTATTTCTACAAAGACCTTACACTAAATTGGTCACCTCCCTCTATTTTTGTAGCTACCCATCCAGAGCTGTAGTGAGACATATTGACAGAAAGGGCAAGATAATTACACTTCCCTAGCAGGAAGCAGGAGAATGGCTGGAGGTAACATTTACATTCTGCCTCATGGGCATCCAACTCACTGCTTCTCCCACCTTTTCCATTTCAGGCTCCCCCTCTCGAGAGGACTCCCCTCCTCATGCAACTGAAAAGCTCCTGACTGGGATGAGACATGCATACAGAAAAACACCTTGAGCACACAGCTATCACCCTCTCCACAAACCCCTTCTCTCCCAATTCACATAGTTTGTACTCTCCTAACACAGCAAAATTAAAAATAAACTGTTCTTCCTTGCAGCCACTCTGTAAAGTAAATAGTCAAAACCCTCTACTGCACAGTTTTTACCCTAAGTAAGTCCTAAGCCTCTGGTTTCTTTTTTACCACAGTAACAAGGTCAGCTCTTCTCTTGGTAGGCTGGAATGCCTCTCCCCAACCATGAAAATGCACCCCAGGGAATGGATGAGTGGCCAATACCAGTTCTGCACAATACCCCTCACATCATAGGAAGCTGCATGGACACTTTCATTTCATGGAGCATTTCCAGCTGCCCCTGGTGGACAAAAAACCACACAGAATCATCAATCTCTTGGTAGGTGATCTGCAGCAGACAGGTTGAGTATCATAGACCTACTGGCACCACAGGGCAAGCCAAAAATTGAAAACCAGAAAGCTCAGTGAAAACAGATTGACCCTTGGAACAAACTCATGCACACATTTATACACAGAGCTAAGTGAGCAGAATGCTTGAAAAGAGAGGCTAAGGGGGACAGACCAGAAAGTGCAAGGGGTAGAGTCATACATAATCATTGTTTGTATTAGAAGCTAATTTTGTACTCTTGGATTTGACTCAGCCACCAGCATCACAAGTCACAGAGTTTCCCATGAAAACTAAATCTGGATATAGACCCAGACAAAATCCTGAATTTCTCCTTTACTGGTAATTGGTTACTTTGACATCTTTCATTTTAATTCAGGATGAAAGTATATTTGTATAATTTTCATATTAAAAAATATTTATCTTATGATTGGATATTTGTAACAGTGCATAAACTGCTAGGTATATGGCATAATACAGGACTCATTTTCATAATCAGTAAGCACATCTTTTACTTAATGTTGGTTTAACTTTCAATTGCTTTGTATTCAGAGTGTTTACACTGTCACAGTAGTCCCAGAAGGAGAAACCATTCAGGTGCCAAATTCTTTCAGTACAGCAAACAACAGAACTCTTCAAAAGATAACTTGTTCTTATTGGAAATTAAAGTAAAATATTTCAAATATACGTAACACTGTTACTGATGCAATGCAAAGCACATTAGCAATAATATAAAAATGAAATCCCGTTATGGGTCAAAATGAAGTTTCAGAACTCAGAAATGAAATTCTGAAAAATTGCAAAAGGAAACATCTTGAAAAGTACTGACTTCAGAGTGTCTTTGTCCATTCTGGACCTTCATTATATTTTACAATCGAAATTGTTTTAATTTCATCTTACTTCCTTTTTCATCAAAAACTGTAACAAAATAAAGTCCAACCAGTTCCTATTTTGCAATGCACATTTGAACTGCCATTTCCTGAGCTTTTGAAAAACAAAGCACTCAATTTTACTTATATGAATAAGGATGCTCTATATCCCACATGTAAATACTACTTTTCGACAGCTTTCCTCTTTGACATAAGATAGTTTAACACTCATAGCCAGGGAGAAGTTCTGCTGCTAACCTGCAACCTGTCACAAAACTGTATGTTCAGGGATAACTTTGTCAGCTGTCAGGGCACAGTAAGAACAGCAGGTCCATGAAGGATGGTAAACCAGGAGCAAAGCAGGATAACAAGGCAGGCGTAAGCAGCACCTCCAACCAAGGATCCAGGATGCAGAGTGGCCAATACAGGTCATTGTCAGACATCGTCCAGTTCTCTGTCAGATCCACAGGGATGCAAGGCTCTTCCTAGCAGTGGAGCTCTCCTTGGAGCCAGCTGAATACTTTACCTCTGTCAAGTCATCTCCTAGAATGGGGATGCACATCTAGCCCTGACATCAGTAACACAACAACATAGCCCTAGCAGCTAAAATGAGGAATACAGTTGAATGAAACACACATTTTACATGAAGTTATTCAAGAGCATGAAAGGGTGACTATATCACAAAAAATAATAATCTGTTCTTGTTGCCTTCTTAAAATGCACCAACATGCCTCTTCATTTTGAATAAAATAAGTAAGGGCTATAGGGAAATATTTATGAGGAAAAATCATCCATCAAAACTAAAGCATGTAAGAACAGCCTGGGAAACCTCAGTGTATGCTTGCCAGACAGACATGTTCCAATGGTTTCCATAAAGCCACACACGCTTGATGACATTACAATGCAGGTTTTAATGGAAATGGAAAATTCCATTTTAATGGAAAATGCACGAAGTAAAGCTGCAGTATTTTTTTTTCCCTAAACCAATTCCTCTGAGAGCAATGGAAATCTTACCATGCATGTCAGCAGGCTCTGTCCAGGCTGAGCGCTACATGCAACAGTGATTTCTGCCGCCAGCGAGCATCCACTTATGGGGGTCAGCAACTGGAGGGTGAAATAAATGAAGGGCTCATTCATTTCCAATCCCTCCATCATTTCTTACCCAGTTCTTTGCATGGGTAAATGTAAGATATGCAGTCTTTACTCCTTGCAGGACAGGGAGCTAAAGACCTTACACGCTAGCCTTGTTCTACTTGCCCAAATGGTGAAATAGGGACTGTTGCAAGTGTGACAATTTCCTTTCTGTCTTGTATATCAAGAGCTGCAAAAATATATTCCAAAGAATACAAAAACTGGGGGAAATAAATGTTTTCTCCATTGCCTTTATTTCATCTTAAATTTTAATAGGAATTGAGACTGCTTAAATGCTTTACATGTCAAATCAATCTTTATAAACATGGTGTGACTTCCAGCTAAAATAGGAATAATTTGGCATCTGAAAAAGTTTCCCACCTCCTCAAAAGGCCTCTTTTCATGTTTCTGAGGAATCAGACGTTACAATAGAGGCTTTCAAAACCTGGGTGAACAATAAAGTTAGCAACTTCAACACACACATAATGAGGGAGCTCCAAGTATGTGTAATTCAGGTTTGGTCTGTTTCAATATAGCTACAATGATTCAACAAAAGCATGTTGGAGATTTAAATGGCTTCTAAGGATTTCTACAGCAGGCAGGAAACAATTATGATATTCAAAAGGCACTATTCTAAACAAACAAATCATACCATGGAATTGTTAGCTCCCTGCAAAATCTGTAAAGAGTCTTTGAATATTACTGTAGAACCATATTCATATTATTTAATAGATTTCAATATACAGTTGGAAGAATGCCTAACATACAGGAATGATACCTACTTTTATTAGAAAGAAAGCAAAGCAATCAAAGGAATGTTCATTTCTTAGAACAACTGCTCTGGAGCCAGGCTGATATTCAAATAATATAGGAATTAGCTACTGATCTTCAAAAATAATATTAATAATATCCATTATATATAAAAAACTATATATATATAATGGATTCAAACTCACAGAGTAAATACAGCAAGCAAAATGGCTTGTTTTCTTAGGTATAAAGTAATAGCGTTGCATCAAATATTTTCAGACTCTGTGAATATGAACAGAATTATATGGTCATTGATTGTTAATATACCACAGCACTGTAGAGTTGATATGAGTTGGTCTTGCCTTGCTACAGGGAAATCTCTGGAACCACATGCCACATCCTCTGTGGATATGTTGCAGACTAATTGCTGATAATGATCAGATATGCATTTTGATTACTATATTATACAAAGGATCATTCCTCCTTAAAAATCAACTTCAAACACTCTGCAAAGTATGGCTGAGGAAACACAGAGATTCTGCAGTCATCTTTCTATGCCTGACAGGAAGATAAGATGTCATGCAACTGGCTCCTAGGAAGATCCAAAGTAATTCATAATTTCCTTTGTGAAATCATATTGCTGGGGCTTATTTTAATATACATCACATTTTTCCATTACATGCAATTGTAAATGTGGCACATAAATTATTTGTGTAAAGTTACTTATTACTGCTATATACATAATGAGGAAATTTTGGAAACTTTTGCTGCTTTTCAGGGGGTCAACCTTACAATCTGACAATTTGTTATCTATTTACGAAGTCTGCATTAAATTGTGGAGGGTGGTATTTTGTTTGGTTTGTAACAAGATGCACCGAGATCACCTTATGCAAATATGAAATGTGTGTACTTTAAGAAATTATTTGGGGCTGAAATAGTTCATGCACTGAATCATTCTCAGTTACAGAATGCAGAAAACCAAAATCTCACATTTACCTTTAGCCAACCCCGAAACAGACATCTGGCTGGATCACTCTTTTAATACTAAATTATAAGAACTTGGTCCTCTCTCAGCACTGAAACAGTTTACTTAAGTGTCTCCTATACAACTGTGAACAGTTTAATAAAGTCATGTTACAAAATTGGTATGACTCCTGATTTGTTGGTTTGGTTTGGCTGTTTTAAAAACAAGACAGTTGTAACACCTTCACATCCAGAAACTTACAGTAATATTTGTACTTATTAACTGGACTACACAAAATAGTTGCCTTGTTATGGAAATATCCCTGTAGCACTACAAACTATTAACATTTATAACTACAAATTTTGCTAAGATAAAAGAATCTCAGGAATCTACTTCTTCAGAAATAATCATTCTAACAACTAGAGGCCAAATTCTGCCTTCCCTTACAGTCATGCAATCACATTTGTTAACTGCTGTGAGGGAAGAATTTGGCCCTAAACCACATTTTTATCTAAATACATATATTTTCCTACAGAAAAAAAAACCAAGCTATGTCTCATCATTGCTCTTCCCTTCTGAAGGGTAAATACTGATATTTGAAATACCTAAATTGTATTTACAGCTGTACAACGTTGACACCACATACTTGCAAAGTATCATTTGTACTTTATAAACATGGGGTAACTTCTACAATCAGCTTAAAATCTTTTCTTAAAATAAAGAAAGAGCAGACAAGCTTACACATTTTCCTTGTCAAATTCACACACAAAATACATGGTAATATGACACGCAACATCATTCCACCCTCCAGATGCCACCATCTCCACACAGTCCTCCTCGTCATAGGCATTGTTGGGCTCCCCACTGCGCCATTTGTTGAAGGTCTGCATGGGTGATCGGTCAGAATAGACAAAATTTCCCTCTTTCTCTAGATCGTTAATCCCAATGAAAACTCTGGTGAGCCCAGCTTGGTTGATGTATGAGGCGATCAGATTGTTGGCAGTCTCATCCTTGGGCATGCTCAGCGTTCCTCCTCTTCCGTGGCAGTAGAGCTGGGCTTCCTTGTATCTTTTCTCTTCCTTCACCAGCAGATATATCTTATTATCTGTCTCACGCACACCAGCAACAGCTGCGGAGGAGGGCAGTGCTGAAAAGTGAGCACTCGCATTTCTATAAACCAAGTTACTGCACACCCCAAAATAGCTTCACAGATCAGGTGCTGAATGGTGATGCTCTCTACGAGCAATCACACCAGTAAAATGATGCAATGAGAAAGGAAAATGTTCCAATCAAATTAACCTACCATTTTTTATGAATTTTAGTTCCGTTGTCAGCTGGGCCACTTGGATATCCATCTCACCAATAGCCTTCCTTAGCTGGCTGCACTCACAGGGGATGCCTGTGAAGTGACACAGATACACCAGAATTAAAAAGCTATCTAATCTCAATAATTATCTAAACAATTATAGAAAAAGGCACAGCCTGGCAGATCTGGAAAATGCTGTTTGGCAACTAACAGACAGAAACATAGAGCCTTCACTACCCTGCATCATTGTATGGTTCTCAGGGGTGTCTAGGCCTATCCAGAACAGCTCAGTTCATTTCCCATGAAGCTTCAGCCCTACGTGATTAGAGCTAACCTAAAAACAGATGGATATTCACTAAAAAAAAGACTAAAACAAGGACCAAAACCAAACCAACCAACCAAAAAAAACCACCAAAACCCCAAGAAACCCCAAAACAAAGGTTGTTTTTATCAAGAAACATTAATCAGAATTTCCCATTTTAAGTAAAATTATTCTCATCAGTCTTCTCCAAAGAGCACTTTTTCCACAGCAAAAATCTACACAGTACATTGTTTGCCTTGCTCTTCACAAGGTACATAACAGAGCAGATCCACAATGCTAATGTTCCAACTATGTAATGCACATAATTACCTTCCAAAACGTAACTTCTGTACTTCAAAAGTACAGACCTACAGTATTTTTTCCAATAAAATGAGACAGTGGAATTTAATAAACATCACATTTTTTCATTACGTGCAATTGTAAATGTGGCACATAAATTATTTGTGCAAAGTTACCTATTACTGCTATATACATAATGAGGAAATTTTGGAAACTTTTGCTGCTTTTCAGGGGGTCAACCTTACAATCTGACAATTTGTTATCTATTTACGAAGTCTGCATTAAATTGTGGAGGGTGGTATTTTGTTTGGTTTGTAACAAGATGCACCGAGATCACCTTATGCAAATATGAAATGTGTGTACTTTAAGAAATTATTTGGGGCTGAAATAGTTCATGCACTGAATCATTCTCAGTTACAGAATGCAGAAAACCAAAATCTCACATTTACCTTTAGCCAACCTCAAAAACAGCCATCTGGCTGGATCACTCTTTTAATACTAAATTATAAGAACTCGATCCTCTCTCAGCACTGAAACAGTTTACTTAAGTGTCTCCTCTACAACTGTGAACAGTTCAATAAAGTCATGTTACAACACTGATAGGACTTCTGATTTGTTGGTTTGGTTTGGCTGCTTTAAAAAGAAGAGTTGTAACACCTTCACATCCAAAAACTTACAGTAATAACAATCTATTAACCCAAATTTACATTGGTTTGACAAAGATAATCTGAATGAGAATGCTAAAAGGATAATCATTACAGCAAATCTCAAACTAAACATCAATCCAGTTCTCTGTGTATTTATTCAAATCTGCATTTGACTGCCCAAATATTCAGCTTAGGTATCAAAGTCAATCTAAGCACGGTGTACTTAACACTGCAAAGCTATGCTTAATGACTAGGTATATGGTGGTGTGGCTCAAGAATTACAGTAACAAATTATATTCTCATGAGAAAAGTACCTGGTGCACCTCTAGTGTCCTGCCAGAAAGGGAGGAATTGCGTAAAACCTGAATCTGCCACCTTTGTAAAGCTTACACTTCTTATGCCAGGCTTTCACCTTTTTCTCTGGAAGTTCTGTATTCCTGCCAGTCTTCTGCTCCTATAACAATAATCTGTCAAGGGGCAGGAGCTTCCCACTTGCTCCTTTGTGTTGTTTGGAAGCCAGAGTGGGAAATGCAGAGATGTCTCTTTGCCCTGGTGATGAACAATACGGACAGTTGCACTTCAGTTCCCGCTAGTCTTCTGGATTGACCACAGCTCTGAGGAGCTATGAGACATTGTTTTGACAAACACACTACATGTCCAGCAACTACTGCAGTTTCAATCATTTTAAGCAATGGGAAAATACTACACTGAAATATTACAGCGCCTATTCAAAAACTATTCATTTTCTCCCCCAGTACGCAAACAGGCATGTGTTTTTGGTGCTGATGCATGCATCTTGTAAAATCCTTCACATACACAAGGTACTACATGGCTTACCGGGGTCACCATTAGGACCTGGTGGTCCTATGTCACCTATGTCTCCTTTTTCACCTAAAGACATGAAAAAGACAATAAATTTAAGGCAGCTTTTTTGGTCAACAGTTCATTAGCACTGGTTTGTTTATCCTCTAGTAACATTCAAATATGAAAAGTAGAAATATGCTCAAACAAAAATACAAATTTTCCTGTCCAGCCAAAGCTATGAAACTTGAACACAAAGAATATGTACCAATATCCATTTTTTGACATTCATGAACTTCACAGAACCAGGAAATTCAGAAGCTGTAGAGGGAAAAGGGCCGGATATGTTACACCGGTGCTAAATCTAGATTCACAATCTAGATGTTTAAGTAAACATTGGTCCAAATGACTTTATCAAAGTCACATAGGAAGCCTATGGGATAGGCAAGACTAGAATTCAGAATTAGAATTAGAATTGGCACTTAAAAGTCTGCCAAAATACAGTGCATCTTCCCATGTGCTGCTCTTAACTTTCCACACTTGCATGACAGTGCACGAAGTTCTTTATTTAACCTTAAACAAGGATTCTTACCCTGCTATAAGGTTAAATATACTGCTGTCAGAGGGAAAGGTAACTGGCTGAGAGATATCAGTCATGTGGTTGACTACACCAGAGAAACTCCCTGCTTGATAGACTCTGAGACTCATTAACCATTGTTCAAGCCCCTAAGCTTTTCTCAAGCATAAATGACTACAGATTTTTCATCTGAAACACAAATGGAGAAAACAAAATTGAACTGAGCATACCTTTCGAACCAATAGGACCAATTTTTCCATGCCGTCCCATGCTGCCTTTCTGTCCTTTGTCCCCCATTTCTCCTATACATAACAGAAAAATGACAAACACAACGTAGGAATGTAGACTGATTCATTCAGATTCCAGCATGCTTCAGCATCAGTTTTTACAATAAGTGAAAACAAACTATATCTCAAATATTCATTGAACTCCAGAGGTCCAGCTCACTCCTTGTGAAGAACTTACCTACAATAACCTAGACAGTGATCTGATCTTTGCAAAGCAATTGACATTAACAAGGCATGTAGGTGTAAATGAAAACAGATCTTGGCTCAGATCCACTGGAAAAGCTTCTGTAAACTCTCAGATAATCATGCTAGAGTCACACTGAAAACGCGGGGGGTTGCATTCAAACATTGATCAGTAGATTAAAACTACTATGGAGTTGAGAAGACTTACAGGATCCCAACACAAGTGACGGTTTCATCTAACACAGCAGCTCCACTGTAACTGAGGGCTGAATTTGGGCTAAATAGCTTATTTATACAATATATATACTGTGGAAGCAGTCACAGCCTCATTCTTTGCTCTTCTTGTTTCCAACAAGGATCAAATTCAGTCACTACTGGACATGGACTCAATTAGGAAATCTTACCAGAAAACAAAAATACTTTTCTCTTATGCTACACATTCCTACTGGCAGAATGGAAGTAATCCACTCTGCTAGCGAAAGAGGTATTATAAAGGTATTAATATATTATAAAGGTATTAATACTACCATTGGATATTTATCCAATACAGACAGTATATTGAGAAGGTATTTCCTCAAATATCTCTAAAGTATCAGCTTGAATGAGTTTATCGAGTTGCTTCAAAAGTGACCTTTCTTGCTTTGGATATTTATGAATCGAGATTACCGTAAAAGACTGTCAAATGTTTTAATGTTTTCTCTCTTCAGGCTGCTACACCTGAAATTAAATAATCACTAGAAAGAAATTAAATAAATCTAGTGCATAAATAAAATATAATATATAAATGACTTCACTTTCTTTCTCATAAATACTGCCCAGAAAATGAACTGCTTCTCAGTAACAGCCAGTAAAAGCTTCATGATCTGCTCAGAAGTAAAAGTGTGTTATCTCAAACAATGAAGACATACATTAAGCCTCCTGTGCTCATTAAAAGAACTGTTTGGATTTGGTTTTCTCTTACAGTGACTAACCCCTGCTTCTACTCCAGGGGCCTGCTTATTCTGCTTCTTCTGCAGAATAAATCACACGGTTTCAAGAGAGACCCATCTGCCTTGAGGGTTTCAAAAGTTTGAATGCCTTTTGTAAAGTTCTTTTTAGTGGCCCTATGATTGCCAAAACTGCAGTCTAAAGAGTCTTAATGAAATCAGGAAGTGAAAGCTGGAAAGAAATGAGGACAATGAAAGAAATTAAGTCTCCATAGACCAAAAGTAGGAAATCTAACAGAAAGTTTGAATGGAGAATATGAAGTAAGTCATCTGTCATCTTTCAGATAAAGGTGTATACACTGAAACCAATTACAGAAGACCTGAAGAATTTTGGGAGGAACTGAAGAGAAAGAAACTCTAAATGATCTTCTTGGTGGCCTAATAAATACAAGAGATAAATAAAATAAATAAAATACCAGAGATAAATGGTGGGCTGCACAACCAGTGAAAAAGTGAAGACTTTGCCTTGGTGCAACACTATAAATGGGGCGTCTCCAAACAGTGTGGCCAGCCTCTTCAGACAGAATTAATTGGAACAGACAAGAAGGTTTAAAAGTACTTAAAAGAAAGTGTCAAAAAGACAAATACAGCAGATACAGAAATTCACCATGTCATAGGTGAACTGAATTGTGTCAAAGTGAAAACGGCAGTAGTTTCTCAAACTTCAACAAATCAGACAGATTCCTTTAGCAGCAGGTAGTTGTGGCCAAGTGGTGAAGGCAGTAGACTAGAAATCCATTGGGGTTTCCCTGTGCAGGTTTGAATCCTGCCAGCTATGGTGCCCAGCTGTTTTTCTGGAGTCAAAGGTAGCCAAGCGGTGTGGCACAATTGATATTGCCAATGCATTTTTCTCAATTCTTTTGTCAATGTAGAGGTAAACCCATCTGGGCTGCTGCACAGTGGCAAGATATCACTGCTCAGGTGCAGAATCTGGTGGTGAAGGTACACCATGTAGATGCTCATGTACCCAAGAGTTGGGCCACTGAGGAACACCAGAACAACCAACAAGTGGATAAAGCTGCTAAGATTGAAGTGGCTCAGATGGACTTAGATTGGCACGGTTATATTTCAAATGTAAGTTAATGTGTTGGTTACTTTTATTTGAAATTTTATCATTGTAGAAGTAATACCCACTGCAGAACATGGGCTTGATCTTGGAGTCAGAAATGAAACACAAAAGCTCTTTGGGTTGAAGTCAGTTGAACTGAGAGACATATGAGAGTGTGGGAAGTGTCCTTAAGGGAGTAAACTTTAAGAACATTTTCTATGATAATAACTGTGTTTAGTAAGTAATCGCAAAACCTTAGGAAAAACTTGGAAAAGTAATTACACAATGACAGTAGTGACTTTTTCATATTAAAACTATTTTTCATGTTACCTTCTTATGCCAATCTGTTAAATCTCTGGAATACTGGGGCACCCAACATGGGGCATGAAGGGTTGAGATAACAACAGATCTGACCAGAGTGTGTCTAATCGTATTTGTGATAAGAATTCATTGTTTCAGATTAATAGTCACCCGTCACAATGCTGATTTACTGGCTCTCACAAGTTGCTGCTTTTGATCTTGGAGTTTCAGCATGTCATACCTTACTTACAGCCAGTATTTGCTGTCTTAGTGTTTATTGGCTGGGGCGCCTGGGCTAGGGTTATTGTTTCGCTGTACTTCATGGCAATGACTTGTAATACAATAGACTCAATTATCACGAAACTGGTGAGGCTTGCATTCCCAGTGTGTTCACCACCTCTATACTTTGGGAGGTATATAATGAAAGTGGTTAGCAATTACACATCCCCGGGAGCGGGGGGAGGAAGGGAAGGGGGTGCAGTGAGCGAGCAGCTGCATGGTTCTGAGTTACCAGCTGGGTTTAAACCACGACAAAATTCTTCATGATTTGACATAGCAGACATCACAGACAACTATCCACTAATAAAAGTAGAGGTGTACCAAACCAAAGGCCTCTTGACTCTAGTGCCATATTTGACAGCAATCTGCAGAGGATACATAGAAAACGAATGCAAATTATAGATCAAGATTACAAAATCTTCCCCCTAGCATAATGCTAGGTGGCATTTTATGTAGTTGGAACAAACTCATTTCATTAGCCAGCCTGAAAGTTAGGGGTTTAGTCTCAGCTATCTCTCCAAGTTTCCCTGGTAGGCAGTGGAGAAAAATACCTCACATCTCCCACTCTAGGGGGACAGGTAGACAGGTATCTTAATGACAAGGTAAAACTCTACAAGCTTTGTATAACAAACAGGGAAAAAAATTAAAAAGAGGAAACTTGTCAATCCATACCAACTAGAAATCAGAAAGGCTAGAGAACTGGCAAAGGAAACTGAAGACAGTAAGAAAAAACAATCTGAAGGCAGCAGAAAAGCTCAAAGAATTTTAAAGCACATTCAAAAAAAGAAATGCAGATAGCATGATCCATCCCTGAATGAGGAAGTGTATATGCAGATGCACACAAATACAAATTACTTCCCTTACAAAACACATATCTTGACAGAATTACATTAACAACATAACACCAAGGTTGATCAGACCAGTGGTCCCTCTAAGCCCAAGACTGATTCACACAGTGGCAGTAGAAAGTGCAATGCATGCATATTATGCAGCCACAGCCACTACCTGCAGTCCACTGCAGATGGAGTTGCTGAATCAGTCCCCCAGCAGTATAAGTGACTGTCTCCCAGTTCAGGTATGATGGCACCTAGTGATTCTGTAACCTTCATCATATCCTTCTCAGACTAGAGGCAGCTCCTCCATCTTCTTGTTTCTGGTGCTCCCTCCTAACCTTTCATGTCCTTTTTGAGATACAGAGGCCAGAACCACACTCATTGCAAGAGATGGTGCATGCCAGGCTTTTACACAGAGCAAATCAGCTGCAAGAATGTGCTTCCTGTTTTGTCCTTGGTATCTTTTCTGATGATGGGCAGTGTTTTGTTGGCTTTGGGACTGCTGCTAATGACTTAAGAGCAGTTCCTGAGTTTTAATTGACAGTTCTGGTTTTTCGCATTGTGTATGTACGGATTAAATTATGCATCACTAATTTCCCTAGGCTATACCTTTATTTACACTGAAGCCTATCTGTCATCTTTTTGTCCATTCAGTTTAACATGGATTGCCTCAAAATTCTACTGAGTTCAGGTGGAACTGAAAGACAGTTTTGATACAGATACCCACTTTGTGAATCCACAACTGTCAATGTCAGGACTTTTATATGAAATCCTGCCTGCAGCACTCCTTAGCGAGCAATAAATTCATGTAAAAGTTGACTCAGAAAAGTAAAGGATTGATTGATTACATATTAACGAGCAATCAGTAATACTAAAATATAAATTAAGATATTATTACCTCTCTTTAGAATTTGATTATACAAATGACTGAGCACTCTGGCTCCAATCCAGTTAAATTAATGAGTCTTCTCTCCTACTTAAGAGGCTATGTCTGTACTAGTAAACTAAACGCCTGGGAAGGTTCCCTAGCAGTACGAACCAGGTGGCTGAGAATGGTACACTCAATGATATTAAATTGTCTTATTCTTCAAGCCAGGATAATCACTTGTGAGCTGCTCATTGTGTTATCTTACAAAATGTGCCCAAGAATTGCCTGGGAAAGTGTTAGCTGGCAAAAACCAGAATCACTGTGCTAACACTGCAAAGGTAGAGACAGCTGAGTTCCACCCCTAAGAATAGTATGCAACTTTTCTTCATGTACCATTATAATGAAGTATAAATGAAGTACAGTGCATGAAGGCTGAAATTAAAATACTAAAAAAATATCTTTTCAAATGGTTATGGCTCTAAGAAAATTAAAATATCTTGAAGAACACATTTTTAATGTGCTGTTCCTTCGATTATGCGTTCCAACAGTAAATTCACCCTCTATTCACCCTTCTTTTGATTGCCATAAGCAGAATCCATGCTACTCTTGAAATATTCACAGGATTGTATTGTTATTAAAGTATTTGTGTGGAATTTGTACACATGGAAGTTGTTATGGCCTCACAGATTGGATCATGGCTCAAATAATTGAGTTCACTCCCAACATGGGAGCACGTAGTGCAGCAATCAATGGAAGAGGGGAAAGTTGCATGTATTAACTTCACACCGCAAAACCTGCACTGCAGTACAAGCTGCTTTCATCTGAATTAGCAGTTGTACATGACCCAGTGCTCTATGCTTTGCAGAAGGCCAACATAGTTTTATATTCTGCTGACATGCTATGCATCATAATTGACCTATGCAATTAATTAAAAGCAATGAGGAATGTAAGTGGAACTTAATCAGTTCCCAAAGACATCAGGATGTCTGATGTCACCCTGAAACACCAGCACACTCAGAACCAGATATATTTCAGGTAAGTACCAAAGTTTTAATGTTTATCTGTTTCTGAGCTGCCAAAATTGGAAAAGATCATGAGGAAAGGAGATAATAAAAACATCTGCAGAGCTTTCTAATCTTGAGGTGTTCATTTCAGGTCAATACCATAAGAAAACCTTTTATTTTGTAAGTTATTTATTCACCGATTACTGCATACCTAAGGAGCTCAAAGACACTAAGTGCATTTTCTTAGGACAAACTTGCTTCAGAAATGAAACAAAGAAAGGGGAAGAAAAAAAAAATTGAAAAAAAATACTGTGATTATGATAATGTAGATTAACACCAGAAGGAAAAAACCTCGACAAATGTTGCAGAAGAATTAGTTTCCCCCCTCATGTAAACCATCACTTACTCAATTAGCAGGAAAATACAATGAAGTTTAGCAGTTTCCATCAACAGAAGGAGACAAACATTAGCCCAACAAGACAACAATTACCAGGCTTCAACAGAAAAATAGGGCATCAAACACATGTTAACACAGTAACTGCAGTTTAACAGGCTACGGCACAGAAACAGGGCTGCTGCGTTCACACATGTATGCTCTTAGAAAGGGGCAAATCCAAAATGAGGCAACAGTTTTATCCATCTTTCATTATCCACTAAGCTATGTATTAAGTACATGGATCACAGGTCTAAACTTTACATCAAGATTTTAAAATACTTGGCCAGCACTTAAAAGGACATCAGAGGTGTATGCCTATTAAGAGACCAAAAACTGAGAAAAAAAAAAGCAAAGACAATAGCAGGTTATGTATGGATATCAGATGATCTGTCCAGGAAAAGCTGATGAACTGGTTATTTGGGAAGGACATGCTATTCATTGCAGAGAACAACTGAATTGGGAACTACTTCACCTGCATGTACACAGGTCCATGGCACCAGCCAGAAGGCATTCCACGGGTGCTGGGAGGGTTAGGTGATGCTGTTGCAAGGCTGCCAAAGTCTAATCAGCAGCTGATAATGACAGTCAAACCAATCCTTCATCAGTGACAGGGAGGAAGAAGTGGAAGGATCCTGTGCGAGCCTGCAAGAAACCACGGGCTGGCAGCAGTGGTTGCTGTGCTGGAGGACAGGGCTGCCAGTCAGGAGAAGCTTGACAAGCTGCAGGAATGTGTTGACAGGATATCATAAGTTCAGCCAGACGCTAAGTTCCTCACATGTGAGACACTGATGAAGACTGGCCAATGGCTTGCTAAAAAAGGCCTTTGCATAAGAAGTCCCAGAGATTTTTGGGCCCTCATATAAGACAAGCAAACTGGAGTCCAGCTGAGAAGATGGTCTTATTTACCTTGAGCAGAGAAAGCTAAGGGAGAACCTAATTGCAGTCTTGCACTCCTACAAGTTGTCTGTGAAGAAGATGAAGCCTTCTCTTCTCAGAAACATACAGTGAAAGGACAAGAGGCAACGATCACAAGTTACAACAAGAAAAATTTCAGCTGGCTTTAAGGAAAAGGTCTTTCACAATGACACTGGTGAACATACCGATCAAAAAGGATGTGGAATCTCCATCCTTGGAGATTTTCAAAAGTCTACTGGACATGACCCTGAGCAACCTGATCTAAATCTGACTCTGCCCTGTTTACACAAGAGATTGGACTAGATGAGCGGTTTATAACCTTTTGATCTAAATTATTCTGTGATACTTCAATTCTGCTTTACCTTGCAAGCATTAAATACAAGCATTAATGCAGCATTACCTTGCAAGAGTTAAAACTTTAATTTACAGTATTTTTTATAAGAATCATCCTTGAAGAGTACATCTCCATAAGGGAAATACACTCACTGAACACACACGCTCCTCATGGGTGTTATAAATTTTTCAATGCATTGTAAGGGAAAGAGCTCTAGCTATGGATTTTGGTCCCAGGAAAAACTACATGTATCAGACTTCTGTAATTGCCCAGAAGAATTACATAATGGATCATGCACCATCATAAGGAAGTATAAATTACCTCTGTGATTGCTTTGAAAGGAAGTTTGTATATTCAGTTCAGTAAAAACTTAACTCCATCGTTCTGATGACAGGAATGTCAAATGTTTAATTTCAGTATTGAAATACAAGGTTTTGACTACCCCTAATGTGACTTTTTCAGAATGTGCATCTCCTGGAAAACTTATGAAGGTCAAATTTCCTGCTTGCTTCAGGAAAAAAAACAAACAACAAAAAACCAATCATCTCAAGAGCTCAAAACACTTTTGAACTACAATGCGAACAGTGTTACCATAATCTTTCCATAAACATTAGTTAAATGTCATGCAAAAAACGTGGAACCACTCATGGCTATCTCTGCCTATTATAGCTTATCGCCTTTCCTCATGTTTTAATTCAGGTAATTGTGAATGCTCACGTTTACAAACAAAAGAAAACAAGAAAATTGAGCCTCATGAGTTTTTCCCTCTGATCTGAGGTTTTCATTTGCAGAAGGAAATTTATGAAAAAGACACAATGCCCTTCTTCACAGAGACCTTTCTAGAAGATCAAGAATATTTTTTTTCCAAAGTGAATCTTTTTTACCAGAAAACAGTAGTTAGTCTACAAAGAAGTGCATACTGTTGTATGGGTTTTGGCTAGGACAGAATTAATTTCCTTCATAGCAGCTGGTAGAATGCTAAATTTCTGATTTGCGACCTAAACAGTGTTGATATGGGTATGTTTTAGTTATTGCCAAGCAGCGCTTATATACAGCAACAACACCTCTTCTGTTTCTCACCCCACCAGCAAGCAGGCTGGGGGCGCACAAGAAGCTGGGAGAGGACACAGCCGGGACAGCTGACCGCAACTGACCAAAGGGATATCACACAGCATATGGCATCACACTCAGCAGTAAAAACTGAGTGAAGAGGGAAGAGGGGCACAGACATTTGGAGTGATGGCATTTGTCTTCCCAAGTCACTGCTACGCATTATAGAGCCCTGCTTTCCTGGAGATGGCTGAACACCGGCCTGCCAATGGGAAGTAGCGAATGAATTTCTTGGTTTGCTATGCTTGCACATGAGACTTTTGCTTTATCCATTTAACTGTCCTTATCTCAACCCACTCATGAGTTTTCTCACTTCTACTCCTTCAATTCTCTTCCTCATCCTGCCGGGCTAGGGGAGGAGGGGAGTGAACGTGTGGCTGCATGAGGCTGAGCTGCCAATGGGGTGAAAACACCACAATGGTATATGAAAATGCCCAAGCATGATTAAGTCACCTAGGAAAGGGACAGAGGATCCCCATCATCATTGCCTTCCAAGAAAAACTAGGATTTGGTCAGGAATGACTTTTAAAACATCTTCTTTAATAAAGTTACCTTTTTCTCCTGGAGGCCCAACTCTACCTGGACGACCTGGAGCACCTTTCTCCCCCTTTTCTCCAGCCTCCCCTGTTGGTACAAAAGGAAACAAAAATATGAATCATATTAAACCTGTGTTGGTGGCAGTGAAAGAAGTGTCATTTTCCCCAGTGAACATAAATATCTACTGTAACAAGACAAGAAAAAGTTAAAAGCAGATGCATTCTGAGTTAACAGCTTTACTTGATGCACGGAGAAGTGTCTCCCAAAACTGGGGTAAACACTGACAAAAACTAGTCAATACATTACTGCAGCCTCATAAAACGGGTTTAGTTTTGTGGATGTTACTCATGCTGTCAAGCTCCAAAAAGCCCAAAAGTACAATTTGCTTAAGCAGAAGCTTCAGAATTAGGACCCAAGTCAGCACTGGGTTCAAACGCTTCCCAACTATCTGCTAAAGATACACTTAAGTGTCAAGTGAAAATAGCTTAACTGTAACGTCAAAATAAAAAAGGAAAAAAAAAAGAAAAAAAAAGTTTATGCCATTTACAAAGACCTACAGGAAGGCATCCTTCATTTAGAGAACCATTTTTAGCACAAAAGAGTATCTCCTAATCCATATTCTCAGTTATATACTGTGTCTTTTAATCTCTGTGGTATGAACCACTGTGCATTGTACTGACATCCACACGGCTCATGGCAGATTACTATATTCAGCATATTTAAACATCACTTTCTGTAAATGTTCACCTCCTTGCTGCCCTTCATTGGAAATTTGAGGATGCTTAGCTTGTTTCACTCCCTACTATTGTACTACTATGGTAGTTTGCCACTGACATAAAATTACAATCTCTTAAACAAACAGAAGTTTAAAGAATGATTTACATAGCCACTTTTACAAAAAAAAAATATTAATACGAAGAAGCAGCAAGTTCTACAGTTTCCACAGACGAGAAAATGCCAGGATCTAAAAGCCAGAACTAGCAGAGCACACCTAGTGCCCACTGTTATGTGTTTACAGAAAAGAGTGAGCAATAGCTGCTCTCCAGGAAGCTGAAGGGAGCACTATAGCAGGAAACTCCATGGTTATCATACACCCCTCAAGCTCTGCTCTCTGGCATGGCTGGAAGCTGTGGTTCAGAAACTAACCATAGAAATGACATGTAAAAACAAGCCACAACATAGCATACTGCAAATATTCAGCCTCCAGCTCGCTCTCTCTTCTTATTGCAGACATAGGTGACTGTGAGCTGAACTTGGCCCTCCATCTGTTGTATTTTCTTTCTTCAGGCTACCAGCTGACTGCAGACCTACCTTCAGACATCAAAAGTAGGCCATTCTTTGACCTTAATGAGGACAAACTTCACATAATCCCCAACGAATAATATTGTTAGCATGAAACAGGTTATTATTTGGCACATTTGGGAACGTCACATTTTTTTATTATCAGGTAACCAATAGGCTTTGTATGATTGCCTTTCCCCCCTCAGGGGTGGTTATGAGTTCTTTGTTTCTGAAAGATAAATCCTGACAATGACTTTTCCCTGCTCTCTGGAGGCTGAGAGCAGGCTATTACAGCCTATTGCTTTACATGCTCTTCAGAGTGAAAGCTGTGCATTAGGGATCAATAAAATAGATCACTCTTGCTTCAGGACATTACACTTGCCTGCATTTATTCCTATAATAAGATGACACTGCATTCCTTAGTGTAGGTGTTTAAGAAACTTTCCCTGGGAGGAGATAGCCCCATTACAGGCTCAGCTACAAACCATTCTGCACTTTTTGCTATCTGCTATTTCAAGCAGTAAGACCTTGGCCAAGGGGGACTGATCAGTGGTCCAGTTTAGCTTTGCTGTGTTTAAGTCCCTAATTTTGCTGCATGTACCATGAGCACTATGCAAGCTGAGGAAGCAAAGTCAGTACAGGTATCACAGGCAACAGAACAGACTTCTGTCAAGGCATTTCAATCAATTCCATTTATCATCAATTAACACTAACTTTTGATTCCTCAATTAGAAAAAAAAACCCCACAAATAAATTGACTTAGAGCAAGGACATTACACCCAGTCACTCTGGAGCAGGAGGCTGGGATCAGTGCCTAGTGGCCTCTACCCAGCTGCTCTGGCATAGCCTCCTGCAATAGCAACAGTCCCTTTGCACTTGTACCTCCTGCTCAATCTCGTCCCCGCCCCTTCCAGGATAGCTCTTTGCTCTAGCTCTTCCATACGAAAGAGTACCTCCCTCCTCAGCGCAATGCAGCTTTTGCCCAGGCAGCCGAGACAGGGAGGGATGTGCCCAGCAGCGCTTCACAGTGTTGTGATGCCCCACACTCCCAAGAGAAATCTAGCCCTGACACCGAACTGAACTGCAGCACGACTGCAGGTATCAGGCACGACCCTGACACTACTATAAACTTCTTCTCCCATTATCTGATAGAGATCTTTCATACTTCAGATTATATACCTTACCACTGCTGTTGATTTGCCACCTTTTGTTAATTCTTTAGGACAGGATTTGTTTCTGATTATGTTTCCATCCTGCCTACCTTAAGCTGTACCACCTACTGTAAAAGAAAATAGCATGACAAATATTAACTACCTGATCTATTAAGCATTCCTTGGCTAGTGATAACTTTATTCCATTACTCATATTCCCCAGAATATGTAGGCAAATAGATGTAGACAAATATGTAGACAAATAGTAGACAAATGAAGTGTAGGTGTAAAAAAATTGGGTTTATTTTATTTACTTAGTATCAATGTTTGTATGTACTATATGCCACTGAGACTATTACAGACAATTCCTGCCTTAGATTCTAGAAGGGAGACAAAACAAGGTGGCAAACTGAGAATTCAAGCTTTGAAGGACTGTTCCATGTTATTTTTTTCAACACAATAACAGTAACTTCAATCTCATGGGCCTATCAAAAGGAACCAGGCTTCAGGAAGAATATGAGTAGCAAAGCAGTGAGGCTTCATCATCCATCCCTTCTTCAGACACAACACGCTTTTGCCATTATTAAGTTGGCTTTCTAAAACAGGGATCAGTCTGCTGTCTGGATTCTCAGAGCCACAGTATTTTTCCCTTCCACATTTCATCTTACTCCTTTACACTATTTAGGTTATTAAAAAAAATATAATAAAAAAATCAGTTCCTAAGACCTAAGCTGCTGACCTTAAACTCATTTGTGCCTTTTTCTATTCTTGGTGTCTTTACTGGCTTTCTTCATCTTCCATTTCCACCTCCATTCTCATCTCATCCCCCTTCAGATTCACCTTTTTATTCTGTGGGGTCCTAATTGGCTTCGTGTCATTTTCTTATTCCTTTTTTTTTAATTGTATTTTATTTTTTAGTTTCCAGTTTCTCCACTCGGTCTCGTTCTTTGTGCCTTTCTTTTCCCTTTACCTCTTCCTGTTCTTCCAAAATTTCTCCATTATGCTCCCTCACTTTTGGGTACTTTCCTCCTTCATCACTCCCTATTCGGGCTCCACTTTCTCACTGCCTATTAGGCTTAATCCTTTCCTCCTGTTTTTTCCCTTTAACACATTCAACAGTCTGCCTCATTTCTTCTGCTTCTTCCCTGTACCTATTTTTCCCAAATCCTGGCAGGCTGGGGCCTAGCAGTGGTGCAGGGCTCTGTTCCTCCATCATCGGAGAAGGTGCCGGCAGTCCAGCAGAGGAGGAGATAGGGCAGATCTAGAAGTTGCAGTGAGCAAACCTCACTGCGTGGGAGCTGAAATTTGGGCACACAGCCACATATATGCGCAGCTTAAAGGAAGCCTTGGCCACCGAAATGGGTTGGAGTTGTGCCAGAGGGAGACAGCAGTATCTCATTACCAATTTCAGAGCCAGTCCCCCTGGCCAGTGTAGCTGGAACATTCATAGCTTTTTTAGGGGGTTCACATTGACTAGGGCTGTATCAGGCCATTTTGTGCTTCACTGAATTTGTACATCAATCTCTCACTTTTGCGAGGCTTACATCTCATGAAGCAAAGTGAAATCATTAACATATGAAGGTTTTCAGGCCTCTCTGTTGTTTCCTGGCTCCGGATTGTCTTCTACAAAGGGCCAGGATCCTGCATGGTTTATGTGTTTTAGAAAACTCTGCTTCCCATAATAATAACAGTCTTCACATTGAAATGGTAATCACAGGTGTTAATTTTGACTGATTACACATATAAGGAAACTAAAGCAGTTAGAAAACTTGTGAAAGCCTGTCAGCTTCTTTGAAATGATTTGTCATTTCAAAGCTTCGGTCCCCAGTGCTGTGGAGTCTGACCCTTTCACTGATCTTCCCTGTAATTTTAGCCAACAAATATTTAATTTGATTGTGTTCTTCTCTGTGACTCGCATCAACAGCACTATCTTATGTCTGTTTCACCAAAAATATATGAAACAAGTGAAACAACTTTACTCAAGGCTTAGTGAAACCTCAGAAGACTTGGATATTGTATTGTTCTTTCTAACTAGAACATCTGCAGAAGATGAAAATATTGAGACTTCAAAGGCTGCTTACTGAAGTAAAATAAAAAAATACAGATTTTGGTTCAGTTCAGGCATCCAAAACTGAGTCAATAATAAGCAAAACAAGAGAGCTTTTCTGGTCCTGAAGCTAACTGGCTAAGCACAACAGCCCAATTATTTTGCTTCCAACACAGCACAACCACATTAAAACAAGGCAAGATCTGACACGGGCAGTTTACACCACAACCAAGCCTGTGGCCACGCTGTGCTCACAATTGAACTGTATGAACAATTGCAGGACAGAATTGTTCAAGGCCAGGTTGAACAGAATCTTGGGCAGCATGGTCTAGTGTGAGGCATCGCTGCTCATGGCAGGGGATTTAGAACTAGATGTTTGGAAGTTTTGAAGTTTTGAACTAGATTTGGAACTTAAGGTCCTTTCCAACCCTAACTATTCTACAATTCTATGAGCCTTACCCTCACCAATCAATTAGCCAGCACAGACAGCACCTGCAGTCCATACTACAGCCCTCAGGCCAGGGTAAAGCCCACGTTTGTACTAGATAACATTAATGGCACCAATATTGCTAGGTGAGTTTTATGATATTACAGTGTGAAACTACCAGAAAAAATTGAAGGTTAGTTGTGCATTTTTTTATCATAATAAATTGGGGAAATAGTTTGGGCACATATTTTATTAAAAAGCTGCTTTTGTCCACAGAAACTATAGAAATGCCAAAAACCTAACTGATTTTCTATTTCTTCTAAAGGCACTTCAGCATTTAAAAATCAAGGGAAGATAAACATAAGACTAGAAAATACAAAATACTTCTCATTATATTGCAAATTACAAATGAAAACCTTTCCAGGTATAAAGTAGGGCCTGATTTTAAAGTCTTTGGGTATGTGTACCACTCCCAAGTACAAACACAGAGAAAGCAACCAGGCAGTGTGTCAGAGTAACAAGCTCCTGATCAGGAGCAAGTTTGGGAAACTTTGGCATGCATTCTCTGAACTGTGTTTATTTTAACTGACTTAAGTTCATCTTATGGACCTCAAAACTCTGTTTTTAAGGAGGCTACAAATGGGCAAGTAAGAGGACAACTGAAAGGCACCTTCTTTGTCTCTGTTACAAACTGGCAGGGATGCAAATGAGCCTGTCAGAAAGAAAGGATTAATATTTGAATGATGGAGTAGGCTTCCACATTACCTTTGAGGCCTGGAACAAGAATTTGAACAGAGCAGGACTCCTCTGCAATATGTTGAGGATATCCAGACCTTAGTAGTGACAGGAAGGCAAGGCTAATTAGAGTCACCAAGAAAACCAGATCTCTCTTCATAATGAGCACTTACAGGTCACTGACTCCTAAACAAAAGAAAGAATAAACAGTTATAAGAATTCCAAAGACTTTCAACAGTTTCTGAACATATGCAGCATCCTACTACAAACACTTAGTATTTTTGCACACCATAACCCATGTGGCATAAGGACATGTGCAGGTCCTCCACGCAGGTTGTATGCTCCACAGACATACATGAAACATGCAGCAGATATTCAGCAGTTTATTTTGGCGTTAGACTGGGTAATGTAAAGCTCAGAAGAAATTTAGTTAAGAAATAGGAGACTAAGAAATGCTACTAATAGGCATGACTCTGTGTTCATGAATCTAATCATGTACTAATAGGCATGAATCTGTGTTCATGATTTCTCATGGGAGGCAGGGATCGGGAGAGGTCAAAGGGGAAAATACAGTATATGGGCTTGAACTGAAAGTTGTTAGTACTAAGTTGCCACTTAGAAAGAGTGCATACTGCTCTAAAGAGGCAACTCAGTATACGATAAGACCAACCTAAAGGCCTGAAATTTCACTTCACATCTACCTGAGCACTGAAATCATGCCCAGCAAATTGGCTGATACAACAGCCCTCATGTAACTCATTGAGGATGGAAGGTAGATAATATTTCACTGTATCATGCAATGAAGTTACATCAGAGCCTCCAATAAATCCTGAAAAGATTAATCTCTGAAACATATCCTTGTCTAAGCCTACAAGTGAAATGGCTTGCCTGGTATTACACTGTGAAGATATCTCTCAGAAAACAACAATACAGAAATTGAGTTTGTGTGAGAAGACATTCAAAAGCTGATATTTAGGGAGCCTGCAGAAATACTCTTTGACAAAAATGTTATTTATGTGCTTCTAGTATAAATGTATGTTTTTCCAGTCTTTCTTTCACCAAATCTCTGTACTACACAAACAAGCCGAAAGTCATATCAGGGTTTCAAGAGAAAGAACCTGTATATCATCTTTTATAGCCACAATACGGACATGTGCATTTTTCATCTAGAGCAAGAAAATCAGGCTGTATTACTCTGCACCCCCCAATTCCCTTCAAAGAGAAGCCAAGTAGGATTAGGCACAGATGTAGGTCCAGTATATGGGTCTGTGTGACCCACCATGCTGGGGATGTAGGACAGTGGATCTATTATTTTGGGGATGGTCTGAATGTATAACTGCCCTTCAGCAGGTACAGAATAATAAGGAACTTCAGGGTGAGAATGTCCTGGTGAAGCAGATACCAAAATTTATGGGATGGAGCAAGAAGAAGGCAGACTGCCGTCCATGTGCAGGAAAAATCAGGTTTGCCTGTACTACTCAAGGCCCCTATTTCAACTTCATTACCTTTTAATCTAGCAGATGACAATATAGACTATCTTAACAGAGACGCATTTTGTACCCTTACTAACACTCCTGTCAGACTACTAAGCACTAACATCATTTACAAAGTCTCACATCTCAGGGTGCAGGTTGTGGAGGGACAACACTCACTCATATGCAGATGCTTACAGTATTTTTTTCCCTTTTCAAGAGTGCTCAGTTCCCACAGTTTTAATTATGATAACACAACTAAGATGACTGCAGCTCATATATACGTGTCTGAATCAGCTTCAAAAAACCCCGCTCAGGTATTGCAAGGAGCACAGAAGCCACAGAAGTACAGACCTTGGCTGCTCAAGTATTTAGGCCACATTAAGTTTTGTCACAATTGCAGGAACATCAGTCAAGGCTTCTCAAGAGTTCAGGCAAAACTGAATTTTGCCACTCAACAGAATAGTAATGGGAATTTGGATGTAAAGCTTCTTCTGCCATGGAGAAGCAGCACCCAGCCCAGCTTCCCAGAGCTTTGACAGACAAAACCAACAAGAAAACATTTGCTGCATTGCTGTCCTCTTCTGTCCTGGGCTACTGCCTTTTTTGCCTATGCAGAGACAGCTTGAACTATTAAAAACCAGGTCAAGCCACTGGCCACTTCACAGCTATTTTCTAAGGTTATAAAAACTATTTGACCACAGTCTTGAAGTATCAGATCTCTGTGATAGCACTCTTCTCCCAAACATCCTCGTATGAATATCAAACAAACTACTTCACATACACTGAGCTTGAATCTGGCCACACCTCCTGACATGCAGATTCCTAACTCTAGGGTACAAGGCACTGTTATCTTGGTGCTCTTTGCAGCCTAGAGGAGCTCACAGTATCCACAGTGGGTGGTCCTGCCTCTTTTTGCCAAATCCATGATCCACAACAGTCAGCAAGCAGAAAAAAGAGCAATAAAAATCAGCCAAGAGGAATGGTTGAAGAGAAGGATACTTCTCCAGATCTCCCTTTCAAAGGCTTTTCAAAGGCCATAGCCAGTCTTAGCACTTAAATAGTGCTGGTAGACTGGAAAGTAAGGGGATCCATGGCAACAAAAGGCTTCACAATCCCAAGTTAAGGACCAATGCTCACTCACAAGCAGTGAGTGTGGTTACCTCAGCCAGCCAGGAGAAAATTGTGCCCAGTAGTCACTTCCTGATACTTGAACGTAGATTTTTAACCCTCAGTAGTGGAAAACTTTAAAGGACAGGGAGTGGGACCATCCTGGACGACGGCCATATTGATGTTCTGTGGGCTGAGCAGAGAGGACATGCCTGCCTTAGCCTGCAGCTCCCACACCACAGCCCAGGAGACCACCTGGCCACCAGCCAGCAGGACATCCTAGGCACGGTGCCCCACTATTTCTTTGTAGCAGAGACACTTCAGGATCCAGAAGAAGATCAGACAAACAGTCTTTCAAGCAAGGTGCTTCAGATACACAGCTGAAAGCCTAGGGTTTCAGCATGAGCACCCAGCAAGCTGGTGATAAGGATTCTCGGTGGACAAGTCAAAGGAGACAGAAGAAGGAACTGAAATTAGGAGGGTGCTCCAGACTACATTAGTGAATAAAAAGGCAGCCACACCTCCTCTGGCTGCATTTTATGAGGTTTTAGATGTATGCAGACTACAGCTGAAACATCAAAGCCTCCAGGTACATTAAATATTAATCTGCCTTTGCAAACTCCTACACAGCTCAGCGATGATACCAGCATGAAGCAGCAGAGAACTGGCAGGGCTGCTTGGTGGCTCTGCTCAGCAGCCAGTTATGAAGGATTTTCTGGGGAAAACAAAACCTCCAACGAGGCTTCATCACATTCCCCACCACCTGCTGACGCTGCAGGGCTTAAGAGCCTAGGAGACAGAGGGGATACACCTCACCCTACCTCGTGATAGCTTGACTCGCAGAGAAAATGGACTTGTTCTATAAAATGGAGCTCAGTCAGGTCACAACACCCAGACCTGCATGAATACTTGGGAAATTACCTTGGTCTGAGAAGAGCCACTAACAGGAAATCTCTGAAGAGGTTGCAGATCAAATACTTTATAGAGTCTGCAGCTGCAGTAAAGAGATGCATTAGCAGTAGAAATCAAACCAAAACCACTTTGGATATCACCTTCTCTGCCTTTTCCTGCTTTAAAAAGAAACCTTTTCTTCTGCAGTTAAAATTATCTTATATGATTGAAATAAGAGTTTGATCTCCAGGTGTGTGCTACAGCAGTACCTTTCATTTTAAAATCCTGGAAAATTCCTTGCCTTTCTGACCTACCTTCAAGTCCTTTCAGCCCCAGATTCATAAAGGCATTTAGAGAACTAAATCCCACTGAAATTGGTCCTCAGAAAAAGGTGCCAGCCTGCTTTTTCAAACACAATTTTAGCTCTGGTATTTGGACTATCTTCAGCATTGATAAAACCAGTGCCAGAGAGAAACCTAGAGATCTTCAGCACTCGTCAAAGTATGAATATTTTCTCTGTCTACACAGGGGTCAGGAGTCAAATTTGCAGCACTAACAATGGTGGCCATTAAATCAGCGTAAGCTGAAAACTTTGGGGGAAAAAAAAAAAATAAAGGAAGAGGAAAAGGAAGCAATTACATGGCCTTTCCTTAAAAAGATCTGCCTCAGTTGCCAAGACAGAAGAGGTTTATTAAGTCAGGCTTGAAATAAGTCCTTGAGAGGTCATCAGAGAATCCCCAAAGCACTGTAGGCTGATACAGAACTGCTGCAGGACGGGCCAGGCAGCTGGCATCCAGCACTCAAGCTCCCCAGCTTTCCACCACAAACTGTGAATGGAAAGGTTGGAGATCACTTCAGCCAGAGAATGCCTCATGCTGGAAGACCCTGTTCCACAAGGCCTGGGGGCTTATTGCACACTGTTATTTTGGACCTAGAAGCAACAACACAGATAATCTGCCCAGTTGAATCCAAATGGCTGAGAAATGCAGAAGGAAAATGCTGCTCACTGGCATTAGCGCTCAGTGAGCCAACAGCTATGGAATGGCTGTTATCCTCTACATAATCCTAAGGGGCTCCTCTTGGATCTGTTTTTATTTCACTATTACTGAGCTGGTTTTACTCATGGTTTTTTTAAACTATACTTCATTCTCAGGGATGTGAGCTGAATTATGTATATTCTGAGTTGAGAATGTTCCTGGTACAGGCAGGCACAAAAATCTGCAGAGCCACAGCCATTTGGTGGGTGATTTTCCCAAGCGGGTTTGAGTCAGCACTACAGATGAATCAACAGCTTTCAACAGTTTTCACTCTCCTGACTTTTCCAGTCCTCATCATCTGCATTCCCACACCTCCCAGAACTATCTAGCAGCCCGTGTATCCTCAAATGCCCTGGCAGGCCCAGAGCTGCATCCTAACAGATGCAACACATGCCCACACAATCATGCCAGTGAAATGCCAGGCTATGACACAGACCTCATGCTATTTCAAACATTTTGAACAGAAAAAAGCCCCCCTAAAACCACCAAAATTAAGTCCCATGGGTACAAGGGTAACACCACCAGAGCTCAGCACAGATCAGGGATATGTTTCTAGAGAAAGCAGGGAGCCACAGAAGGGACAAGCCTCCAGCCTGTGCATGCAAGTGGCTCTTACCCCTTGGCCTGAAGGCTGTGGATCATTCCCTGGAGAAGATGTCTTTCACACTGCAGATGAAACCTGTGTCACTGACCTCTTTTTTCCCCATTACAGCCTTGCTGATGATCCTAACCTACAAATGTTTTGTGTAGCTACACTTTTACTTCATCTCATTTGTCCTCCGAGCTCCTTTGTGCATTACCTTGGGTGATCAGGAGTTTACTATTTAGCTAGAATATAAAAAAGCAGTAACAATGATAAAGCTGCTTAACTATGAGAGATTATTTTCATAACATTGCAATGCTCTGAAGTTAAATTCTATGTGTTGATTTAAAGGTTAAAGCAATGGGCTTGAAAGATAAATATCTATATATATATACATATATATAAAATCCCTAAATGGTAATACCATAGAATTGCAAAAACGAGAATTGTAACTGCTGTGCCTATGAAGTCTCTGTGAAATCTATGGAGCATGAAGTAGCATAAAGCAGAGACATAACACATTTCAGGTCCTGATGATGCTGAAGAACAGCAAGGTTTGCTGCAGAGGACAAAAGAGTCAGTGCAAGCTGATGGGAAGCTACCATTACCTGAAAACCTAACTGACAGGAAGTCATTGGTTACCCCCCAAAGTACACTTAATTCCAGCTCAACAGAGCTATTTCCTCAGCCGATGTTTGTGAAGTGCAAGGGACTATTAGTTCTGAGTGTACAACATAGATGCCCTCGCCATATGTAGGAATAGTAACTCCACTTTTTACCTAGAAGAATGTTTTTTTTTAATTGAGACAAATTTCTTCCTGATGTATTTGTGTTGAAGTCAATGAGTTTATGTCAGAATTAACTTACTGTCATCTGCACTGAAAACATAAAATCAGGCTTCAGCAAGGGTGAGATGAAAATAGTTCCAGAAGGGGACAAGTACGTTTTCAGAACCTGGAACTAGAGGGTGGTGGGACTTGAGTGTCAAATCTCTCACAACAGCTCTGTATGTTTAGGTAAAGAATAACACTCAAATAGAATTTTAGATTTGTATAAAACATCAGTCAGAGGTAACTGGAAATGCTAAACAAAATTTCTCCTGCTATATTTTAACCAAAGCCCTTATTAGATAACAAAATCTCTGCCATAGCCTCATCTTCAGCTATAATTTACAGAAATAGTTTGTGATTTGGGGTACCATCCTTAATATAAGTCAGATCAAATTTTCAGCGTCCTAAACCACCCCAAAATACAAAAAAATACAGGGATCAGTTCTAAAACCTGTGTCTAAACTGTCTCAGTTCAGCCCCACTCCTATAAAGCATCCACATATGACCCTGACTCTATCCCCACACCTATCTGTAAGAACTAAAACACAAAGGATTCAACAAGAGCCAGTGAATGAGGTGGAGAATGCTGCAGGATATGTTTCTTTACGCAAATAAATGTTATTTACATATGCATTTGTCATATTGCTTTTGAAGCTTTAAGGCATCACTTTTCAGCCCTCCATATCCACAGAGGCTTAGGAATAGCTGCAGAAGTTGACGGAGCTGCACAATGTTTAAGTGCTTAATGCCCATTCAACCAACTTTTGCTTTCCAACATATGCTCACCCTCCACGTATCTAGAAGGTTTTCAGGTGGACCTGTGTCCTGGGTTCAGCAGTAGCAGTCATTCTTCTCCTTCTTAGTAGCTGGTGCAGCGCTGTGTTTTTTGACTTTCAGCCTGGGAACAGCACTGATAACACCCATGTTTTCAGTTTGCTTAGTAATGTTTTGGTCTGACCAAGGACTTTCTGAGCCTCATGCTCTGCCAGGGAAGAGGGGAAGCC
>JARCZZ010013108.1:0-18350 GCA_030323915.1 Brotogeris chrysoptera
CGCCTCCCCAACCCCCCCCCCCCCCCCCCGGGACTAGGGGAAAAAAGAGGGGGAGTGAGTGAGTGAGTAAAACTGCGTGGCTTGGGGGTTTAAACTATGACAGGGAGACATAGGTAGGTAAAAGGATTTTCCATCAATTATTACAAAGAAAATAGTTTTATTTGAGAAAAGTGAAATTTTTGATCTCCTATTACCTGTGGACTGTACTGATACATAATTCTGTTTCTTTGAAGTGTTCAGCCAGTATCAAACTGTAATAAAGTATGTTTTCTTTAATATTGCATTGCTTCCTATTTAGTGACCTGATAAAATATAACATAGTACTTATGGTACTGTGTTTTGTTCTGACACACTGTACGAGCAGATTCATGATGCAGATGTATGAGTGGGTAATTTTTTACAAATGTTGGATATGTTTGTCAGGTGTTCATGACCCCAGATTGCTTTATTTGTAACAGGTATACAATGGTACTTGGATACAGGGCACATACATGAGCACACACAGAAATATAAAAAATGTTTCAAATACATATTTCCCTCTCTTTCTCTGCCTACGCTGTCTTCTAGCCTGGAGGTGCTTTGAAAGACATCACTAGGTCTAACAAAATCTGTTCATATCAGCTGAAAGTACTTGGGTTGTTGCTTAGTTGAAGTTCAGCTAGGTTTCATGGGTTTATGAAAGGCAACTCCTGCTTACCAACCGGATCTCCTTCTGTTACAAGGTGGCTCACTTTGTAGATGAGGAAAAGGCTATGGATGTCATCTACCTAGACTGTAGAAAAGCCTTTGACACCGTTTCCCACAGCATTCTCCTGGAGAAACTGGTTGCTTATGGCTTAGATGAGCCGTCTCTTCACTGGGTTAAAAACTGGCTGGATGGCTAGGCTCAAAGAGTTGTGGTGAATGGATATAAATCCAGTTTGTGGCTGGCCACAAGTGGAGTTCCACAGAGCTCTGTATTGGGAACAGTTTTGTTCAATATCTTTATCAATGAGTTGGAGGTGGGAATTGGGTGCACCCTCAGTAAGTTTGCAGACAACACCAAGCTGGGCAGAAGCACTGATCTGCTGGAGGGTATAAAGGCTCTACAGAGGGACCTGGAGAGGCTGGATCGATGGGCTGAGTCCAGTTGTATGAGCTTTAATAAGGGTCAGTGGCAGGTCCTGCACTTGGGTCAAAAGAACCCCATGCAATGGTGCAGGCTTGGGGAAGAGTGGCTGGAAAGCTGCTTTTCAGAAAAGGACCTGAAAGTGTTGGTCAATATCTGGCTGAATATGAGCCAGCAGCGTGCCTAGGTGTCCAAGAAGGCCAACAGAATCCTGAGTTGTATCAGAAATAGCCTGGTCAGCAGGACTAGAGAAGTGTTTGTCCCCCTGTACTATGCACTTGTGAAGCCGCATGTCAAATGCTGTGTTCAGATTTAGGCCCCTTGCTACAAGAAAGGTGTCAAGGTGTGTCCAAACAAGGACAAAAAAGCTGTTCAAGGGTCTAGGAGTCTTATGAGGAGTACCTGAGGAAAAAGAGGTTGTACAGTCACCCTTATCAGTCTCGACAACTACCTGAAAGGAGGTTGTAGTGAAGTGGGTGTCAGTGTCTTCTCCCAAGTAACCAGTGATAGCACAACAGGAAATGGCCTCAAGTTAGACCAGGGGAGTTTTCTGTATTAAGAAAAATATTTTCAACAGAAGAGTTGTCAAGCATTCAAGCAGTCTGCCCTTGGATGTGGTGGAGTCCGATCTCTGGAGGTATTTAGAAGATGTGTAAATGTGGCACTTAGGGACACGTTTTAGTGGTGGTCTTAGCAGTTTCAGGTTTACAATTGGACTCAGTGATCTTAAAGGTCTTTTCCAAGCTAAATAATTCTATGATTCTAGCAGACAGGTAGGAATGTGCTTTCCTTTTGGACAACAGAAAAAGGGGATGCAATCAAAAAGTACCTGCAATGTGCCAGGCAATAGCTGCACTGAGACCTGAATGGCTGTCATGCCTCAAGACTTAACAAATGCCTTTCATCTAAGTGGGTAAATAATTGAACCTGAAGTTACTTTTCCCACTTACAGAAAGGCAAGCAGCTTCCCCAGACTCCAGCATCCATTGAATTACAAGTCTCAGCAGAAAACTTTGATCTTTCCAGCCTTCCTTTTACTCATATTGACCTCATGATTGAATACTTTACCAGTTTCACAGTATACTGTAATAGGTTGTGGACATTATCAGCACTGTATACTTTATTTACATACCTGGGTATAATTTCAATGAAAGCTGCTAGCTTGCATTCTTTTATTTAATACAAAACACTTTTTTTTTCCTTTTTGTAGCTAAAGGAAAGTATTTGATTTTTAGTATTTTAAAGCATAGTACTATATTCCTTTTATTGTGTATGCTACAACTCCAATTGCTTTTATTTAATTATGGAAGTGTCACTAAATGTGACTTCAAAATATTTTTAGAGCACCTGATCTCTGCTTTTTTGCCATTTTAGAGAAGCTTAATGTATCTGAACTAATAGATCAAGGAAATTTATCTACTTAAATGTTTAATGCATTTTTTCCTGAACAGCGCTGCAAGATGGTGCAGAACACCAGAAGGGAGGGACTGGTGGGAAACTTGAAGCTTCAAGGCAGCCTGGGCTGCAGTGAACATGAGATGGTGGAGTTCGAGATCCTCAGGACAGTGAGACGGGCACACAGCAAGCTCACTGCCCCGGACTTCAAGAAAGCAGACTTTGGCCTTTTTAGGAACCTGCTCAGGAAAGTTCCATAGGATAAAGCCCTGGAGTTCAGGGGGAGCCCTTAGTATTCATAGAATCATAGAATCGTAGAATAGTTAGAGTTGGAAAGGACCTTAAGATCATCTAGTTCCAACCCCCCTGCTATCAGCAGGGATACCTCACGCTAAACCATGCCATCCAAGTCTACGTCCAACCCAGCCTTGAACACCACCAGCGATGGAGCATTCCCAACTTCCCTGGGCAACCAGTTCCAGTGCCTCACCACCCTTACAGTAAATAATTTCTTTCTCATATCCAATCTAAACTTCCCCTGTTTAAGTTTGAACCCATTACCCCTTGTCCTATCACTACAGTCTCTCGTGAAGATAGAAAATAATAGCTTCAGATTAATAATGTCAAGGATCACCTCCTCCAACCTCAGGTGTATTGCAATCCAACAAGAAGGCCAGGAGGCCTCCATGGATGGATAAGAAGCTGCTAAGAAAACTCAGAAGGGAAAAAGGAAGCTTATAGAAGGTGGAAGCAAGGACAGGCAGCCTGAGCAGAATACGGGAACATTGACCAGGAAACTAGAGATCAGGTCAGAAAAGGTAAAGCCCAGTTGGAATTGAGTCTGGCAAGGGACATCAAAGGTAACAGTCCAGGTTTCTATAGGTATATAGCAAACAAAGGACAGAGTAAGGATAGCGTGGGGCTTCTTGCAAAGGGAACAGGCTGGCTTTGGAGAAGGTGGAGGTTCTCAATGGCTTCTTTGCCTCAGTCTTCACTGACAAGTGCTCTGTCCACACCGCCCAACTCTCGTAAAACAATGAAGGAACTGTGTGAAAGAAGACCTATGAGAATGAAGATGTTAGGCCCACTGTAGGAGAGGATCGGATTTGAGATCCTCTTAGGAACCTGAACGTATACAAGTCCATGGGACCTGTTGAAATGCATCTATGGTTCCTAAAGGAGCTGGTGAATGAAGTTGCCAAGCCACTGTCCATCATATTTGAAAAATTATGAACAGTCAGGTGATGTTCCTGATGTCTGGAATAGGGAAATATAAACCCCGTTTTCAAGAAAAGGAAAATGAAAAACCAAGGGAGCTACAGACCAATCAGTCTCGCCTCTCTGCCTGGCAGACTCTTGGAGCAGATTCTCCTGGAAGGCATGCTAAGGCACATGAAAAGGAAGAAGGTGGCTGGTGACAGCCAGCATGGCTTCACTAAGTGGAAATACTGCCTGACCAACTCGGTGGCCTTCTATGATGGGGCTACAGAACTGATGGACAGGGGTAGAGCACTTGATGTCATCTACCTGGACTTCTGCAAAGCGTTCAACACTGTCCTGCGCAACATCCTTGTCTCCAAATTTGAAAGACATCAATTTGATAGATGGACCACTTGGTGGATAAAGAACTGGCTGGCTGGCCGCACACAGAGTTGTGCTCAATGGTTCAATACCCAGCAGGAGACTGGTAACGAGTGGTGTCCCTCAGGGGTTGGTGTTGGGACCAGCCTTGACCAACATCTTTGTCAGTGACATGGACAATAGGATTGAGTGCACCCTCAGCAAGTTTGCTGATGACACCAAGCTGTGTGGTTCAGTTGATACACTGGAAGAAGGAATGCCATCAGAGGGACCTTGACACGCTTGTGGGTGGGCTGATTCCAGCCTTATAAATTTCAACGAAACAAAGTGCAAAGTCCTATACCTGAGTCAGGGCAATCCCAGGCACAGCTGCAGGTTGGGCAGAGAAGAGATTGAGAGCAGCCCTGCAAGGAAGGACTTGGGGGTGTTGGTCAATGAAAAAATGAACGAGCTGTCAGTATGCACTCTCAGCTCAGATAGCCAACTGTATCGTGGGCTGCATCAAAAGAGCATAACCAGCAGATGGAAGGAGGTGATGTTGCCCCTCTACTCTGCTCCCCTGATTCCTCTCTTGGAGTATTGTGTGCAGTTCTAGTGTCCTTAACATCAAAAGGACATGGAACTGCTGGAACAAGTCTAGAGGAGGGCCACAAGGATGATCAAAGGACTGGAGCACCTCCTGTATGAAGATAGGCTGAGAAAGTTGGGTCTGTTCATCCTGGAGAAGGGAAGGCTGCGTGGAGACCTCATAGCAGCCTTCCAATATCTGAAGGGGATCTATAGGGATGCTGGGGAGGGACTCTTCATCAATAGGACAAGGGGTAACGGATTAAAAGTTAAACAGAGAAAGTTCAGGTTAGATGTAAGGAGGAAGTTCTTTACTGTGAGGATGGTGAAACACTGGAGCAGGTTGCTCAAGGAGGCTGTGAATGCTCCATTGCTGGTGGTGTTCAAGGCCAGGTTAGACAGAGCCTTGGTCTAGTGTGAGGCACCACTGCTTATGGCAGGAGAGTTGAAACTCTTTTCCATCCCAAACTGTTCTACGATTCTATGACTTGATAAGATTCTATGAAGCAATGTCCCATTAAAAGAAAATATGGAGGATATGTTTGCATTATCCAGAAAGCTAAAGTAAAAAGGGTAATAGTTTTTTAGTTATAATGTGATGGTATATTTGGAACATGGAGCAGTTATATGTATTCAGCATGTATATTTTATGGAGGATTAGTCCATCGCTATCTCCTAATTCTGCCAAGTTCCAGTATTGTATTATCTAAACAGACAAACACTGGCCATCTCCTGCTTCTTAGCTCCCATTTCTCAGCTGTGTGATAGCACAAACAATTTAATTTGCTCTTCTGAAGTGTGTAGTGGCTGTGCATGAACATATGTCTTCCATATATTATTTGTACTGACTGTAGTTCTCAGCTTTTAGGGAATCTTTATGCTATTCTAGGCCTCAGACAGTCTTCCTGTTTTTCTCATATCCCTTGAAAATTACATATTATTTGTTATAGTACAAAACCAGCCTACCTCATGATAATATTAATGTCTCTAGATGGTGTTTGACTTAAGGTGAAAGTGTTTAGGTGGATAATTTGAAGACTCCTGTGGGAATTTATGGTGATATACAGATAGCATGTACATGGCTAAGTCAGAAGCACTATTAAAACTGCTACTGTGCCCTACAGGCATGTGCACACTGTTACTATGTGTATTAAGTAAGTAAGCCAAACTTGGGCAGTTCATGAATTCAAGGCTGAACTTGGGACATGATTACCCATACTTTTTAATTACAATCCAGCTGTCTGTCCAAGTTTGGTCATATGCTAGCTAAAACACTTCCAGCAAACATCTGGGCACATTTTAAGGTATAGCAGGATACAGGGAATGTTCCCAATGTGCAGAACAGATAAGGCTATCCTGTTCAGAAGGAAGAAAAGATTTTAGTTCAATGGACAAAACTTGCATATGTCACTTGCTCGCAGAGCTGTGTTAGATACCTGCTTGTGTCACAGGAACAAGGTTGAGCACACTACACAATACAAAAGTTTACAGAGCTACTGTGCTGATGAAGCTGGTTTGCTTCCACTGCCAGAGACAACTCACTGATATCTACACTGCTTGTTAGAGAGCTCATGAATATGAAAGGAAGTTTTGTTTGGGTTTTTTTGTGGGCTTCCCTGCCCCAAAAATATCTAAAAATGAGGCAAGCATCTAGCTTTGTCTTATTCATTGACCAGTTAGTTATTTGGATCTCATTCTACTGATGCCTTAGAGCTTGAGTCTAGAAAGACTCGACTTCTACCCTAATTTCTTTTTTTTTATAGGATTGTTGTTATTTCCTTTATCTTTTACCTCTCAAAATGCTATTTCCTATCTCTCCTTTAGAGGAAATTTTTGAAATAACTAGAAACCTGCACTGTCATTTTCAGGGGGGCAAAAGTACAAATCAAGCAATTTAAATATAGTCATGAAGAATCAAAGTAAAGACTGACCTGTAGTTAAAGTACAATCACCTTCCCAGTTCTTTCATGACAGTGAAGAGAAGCAGACTGGTAATTAACATGCTTAATCCACTACAGTTTGCAGACCTGGGATAAACCAAACACTTTCTACCTATCCTGTCCATTATGTGTGGCTTATACTGTTCTCCATATGTATTTCTCACAGAAAATTATTTGTGCATGTATACATTATATCTAAGTCTTCATCACCTTAATCACACTGTGTACCCAGAGTGTGTAAAAAAACCCAAATCATTAACTAAATTCACATTTAGATAAATACATAAAAAGTAATCTGATTTTTAGTGACGTTAAGAGCAGCAGCTTGAAAGTATTTTATAAATACTTTCACAACTTCCAAAACATTCGGCTTAAGGATTCTCTTTCTTTCTCCCTGATTTCCTTAACTTCAAATCTTGTCCACCAACAGGAGTGCTCAGATTACTGCACCTAAGATATGCTTGTCATGCTTCATTCAGTAATGCTCTGGCAAGTTTATTTCAGGTCCAAAGGAAAGCACACACACAGAATGTGGTGAAAAAATGAAAAACATTCTGGAAAAGTCAGATTCAGAACATAAATCTAGATGTCTGTTGACAAAAAATCAATTCGTGCCTTAAAAAATAAACTGCCTGGTTCAAGATAAGTTATGAAAAGTAACACAAGTTTTTCTAAAGTCACTATCACATCAGTTTGATGACAAGCTTTAGACAAGACATGAAAACACACAACAGATGATGAACATACAGATATTCTTCTCTGCACTACTTTCCCCCTTCTCAATAGACCATTGCAGGAATCTACATAGTCAAAATATACAAGTTTTCATGGATGTTGCTGCCCTGCCAATATCGACTGCTGGAGAGAAATATTCTAGTAATTTTAAGAGTTATAGCTGTAAAATACAAATTATTTTACTGTCCAAATGAAACCTTCCTTAAGACTTCAGATAGTTCTGCTTTCTTAGTATCTCATCCATCCCTATCTCTCTCTCTTTTATTTTTTATACTTTTACTTCCTTGTTTTATTAGTTAATGTTCATAACTTTAATGTCACATATTTAAATAGGAAATATTTGCCTGTTTGTGGTTACAGCTGGGAGATTGTTTTAAATAGAAATGAGTAAATTCTTTTACTCTCAACTATCCAATCCTGAAGATGAGGTGGAAGGAGTTGAAAGAATACATAATGTTTTTCTATTCTGTTCCATTCAAGTTAAAAATTACTTAAGGGTGCTGTGAGCTTCTGGTTTCACTTCATTCTTGATAACTTTTTCCTTGATCCTTTCCCATCTGTTATTTGCCCTCTCCACTTCATCAAACTGCCCTATTTCTTTTTAAAGCAATGCGTGGACTTGGTTTTTCATCCATTTTCAATTATAGGAATCGGTATTCTCCTCTGCATTGCACTGAGTCAGGGGTTGCCAACTGACCCTTAGTTTAGCCTAAATCCTTTCAATGTGGGTTTTGTCTTTTGCTTTTTACACTCCTGGATTGTGGGATTCACTTCTATTAGACATCAGAACTGTAAAGTCAGCACAGCTCTTTGGGGAAAAAAAGAGAACTGTTCAATTTAATTTTAAGACCCACTTCTGAATTTCTAGACTAGAACTGTTCTAAGTTTTTGTTTGAGGGGTTTTTATAATAAAGTGCTTTGAGATAATTTGTACTGGCAGTATTGTATAATTTTAATCTCTAGCTGTATTGTAAGGTGTATTTCATCTCTCCTAAAACCAAAAAAGTGAAGATTTTGCTTGATCTACTTCTGTAATGACAGGTTTTCTACCAACCTTTTAATGGAATTTTAATAAATAAAGCTCATCTTATAGATCTAGGAAGGATCAGCCATCTTGGATATACCTGCCTGATAATTCATAGAAAGGCACAAAGTAGACACAGGAACTGTCAATTTGATTATCCAGTTTGTATGAGAGCCAGTAAAAACAATTCATCATAATTCATTCTAATTTCAAAGTTTGAAACGGCCCAGATAGTGGTGAATTTGGAACTTCCTTTTGGCTCAGTTGTTTTTAACTGATTCATAGGGGCTTGTGCCTTTCACAGAAAGTAACCTCATCAAAATCCCTTTTGATCATGTTTAAAGAGTGGCAAATTCAAATTCAGAATTCAATCATTAGTCTAATGCTCTAATACTTGTGGGATTTTTGCATACACAAACATCTGTAAAGGCACAACCCTGCACAAGAGTATTATTCTGTCTTATTTTGTAATTGCTTTTTATTACAGTTTTTCAGTAAATACTTTTGAGCATATATTTGTAAGGGAAGGAAGAGTCTGATGTAAACCAGGTAAGAGTGCTTAAGCCCTCATCTGGCTCTCACAGCTCCCACAGTTTTTTTTCATTTTTTCATTTATCATTGAACATTCACGTCACATTTCTAATTGGTATAAACTAATCTAATAAATCCTATGCAGATAAATATAAAATGAGGCATGTGGGAAAAAGCAGTCCTAACCTAACATACATAATGATGGGTTCTGAGATAGCTATTACTACCTAAGAAAACACACCTTGAGTTGCTATAAATGTTTCTATGAAAGTATCGACTTAATGCTCAAAAAAAGCAAATCAAATAGTAGTAGTTATTGGTAAAAATATAGAACAAAGCTGAGAGAATTGTTATGATATTGTATAAATCCATTGTGTGATTTTATCTTGAATATTATGTCCTGTGTGATTTCCCCATCTTAAAAAGAATATAACAGAACTAGCAAATAGAGAAAAGAAAAAGGATGATCAAAATGTGGGATTCTTTAGCCTGTAAAATAGATGACTGAAGGAAAATACAATAAAGGTCTGCAAAATCATGCACAGCATGAAGAAGATAGACTTGTAATGTTTTTCCATTGTCTCCTGCAGTATAAGAGCTGAAGAATCTTAAACAAAACTAGCACAGAAGGCTAGAGCAAAGGAGTTTTTCATGGTATGGCGAATTAAATTTTTGGAACTGTATTCCACCAGATATTGTGTATGCTAAATGTTCACAGGAGTTCAACAAGAGAGCAGACAAATTCATGATTGGAGGAAGGGAGTAGGAGGATTAAAAAAAGGCAAAACCAACATCAAGACCCATCAAATATTAAGATTGACTCTCTGACTCAAAAAATCCTTCAACAGTAATTGATAGGAGCTGGAGGAATATATTTAAGAAGCTTACCTCTGCTGTTGCTATAATAGAAGACAAGATAATGGACTAAGAAATACTTCTGGATATGAACCAAAATATGGCTGTTATGTTTTGGGTTTAACCATTTATTTTCCTTATTTTATAATTCCCATTTTTTTTTTTGTATAGATTTATATTAGTGTTTTTTCTAGTGTTGCAATTACGTATTTGTCCCTGTAACCTGTCAAGTGGCTTTTCTCCATAGTCCCCTAATATCTAATTATAACTAAATCTATCAGAATTAGCAATCCTATTTGTCATATTTGAAAAACCCAGTTGGCATGTTTGTGTAACTTTGAAAAATAACATTAAAAAAGTTGGACATCCTTTTTTTTTTGTCATATTTTCCTAAAAGTTTATTCGACCTGTCTGCAATTTGCAAATAAAGGGATTAATACAGACATCTAATTCAATGTGCAAACATATCAACAGTTACGTATGGAGCTAGAGGTTAAACTAGGCTTATGAAGCTGCTAAAAAAAAAGTTAATAAAAAACAAAAAGGTGCTTCTGGGAACCCGCATTTAGTGCTCACAGGATTTAAAAAGGAATCATAGAATCATAGAATCACATTTCATAGAAAAGTTAGGGTTGGAAAGGACTTTAAGATCATCTAGTCCCAACCCCCCTGCCATCAGCAGGGACACCTCCCACTAAACCATGCCACCCAAGGCTCTGTCCAACCCAGCCTTGAACACCGCCAGTGATGGAGCATTCATAACTTCCCTGGGCAACTCATTCCAGTGCCTCACCACCCTTACAGCAAAGAATTTCCTCCTTATATCCAATCTAAACTTCCCCTGTTTAAGTTTGAACCCATTGCCTCTATTCATCTCACTACAGTCCCTAATGAATAATCCCTCCCCAGCACCCCTACAGGCCCCCTTCAGATATTGGAAGGCTGCTATGAGGTCTCCATGCAGCCTTCTCTTCTCCAGGCTGAACAGACCCAAGAATCCACATTTTTCATAATTTGCAGAAAAACCTATCACATGTTGGTGGTTTCTAGACTAAGTTCAAATCTCACAAAAAATTTTTACTGGGTAGCTGTCTAGATTGCCTCTACAATTATTAGAAGAAATGTATCCTTAATTAAGTTCTTCAACTTCAGACACGTGGATTATGCAGAATCAAACGATGAAAATGTCTGTTACTGTCTAAGCATGATGAAAGGATTCTATATCATTGGCTTAAAAACAGGTGCAAGGAGTGTCTAGCACTGCCTCACAGTAAATTACATCACCCTTTGAGACTACTGAAGGTACTTCCATTGACTATAGAAGTAAAGAGTGTACCTAAAGTTATTACTTTACAGTCTATGAATTGCATTCTCTTGGGGAGGGGAGGGAATTGCAAAAGGGTCTAAAAGACCTGACTAGTATTATAAATAGCTTGCAATAGTCCTATTCATCCAGGATAAAAGGAAGAAATTTGGTTAAGATTCCTGAAAATGTGCAAAATTTGTCATCTCTCACTCTATCTCTCAGAATTATGAACATCATGCAGTCAGCTCAGAGGAGCAGGTGGACACAGGTAAATCAAGACAAAGTCTCAAAGAATTGGAAAAGCATTACTTTAGATTAGTACTTATTTCCTTATTTCTTCTAGATAGATTTCTTCTAACATTTATTGATGTTAAATAGGCCAATCAAATTACCCTTTTAGTGATAAAAATAGGTTCAGCATAACTTCAACTCATAATTTAAGTGACATTATAAAATTTTCTATGAAGAGCTATTTTTCTTTTTTTTTTTTTTTCTTTTTTTTTTTTTGTTTCCTTACTTGGGGGTTTGGTTTGGGTTTTTTTATCGTCTTGTTGGTTTGTGTTATGGCTTGCTTTCTTTTGTTGTTCAGTACTATTCACAGTACCAGGAAAAAGCTTATAAATCAAGGATATCATACTGTTTAATCTGGATACTGAAGTTTGGGCCGCCTAGACTCACTGAGTAACATTCAGTAGTTTTGTTTCTGTGAAATTACTGGAGCAAATAGCAGAGAGGCCTCTAAAATGTGATATTGCAAAATAAGCTATTTCCATATTATCCTCTTTCAGAAATTTCCAAATGATTTTGTCATTATTCCAAATAGAATTAATTGCTATGTTTCTATGAAAACTCTGTTACAGTTTTCATGGTTCCTGTGACTTGATAATAGTTGCTGTGGAAATGTCTTAGGGCAAATTGTTCTTACTAGCTAAATGGGAATTTAGTATGCAGTGGCATGATACATAACAATGGCTGACAAATAGTGCTGTGGAGTGAAAGATATATCATTATTCTCAGCTAAGAATAATAAGACGACATGTTAAAATTCAGAATAGGTTTCTGAGCAGCATTCCTTAATACTGCACTAAATTTTGGCTATATTGGATTGAGATATGTCAGAGTCTTAACTCCCTTTAAATTTAACAGCAATTGTTAAAGGCCAATGGTTGCATCTGGTTTAGATGAAAAAATATTTGAACTATAATTTTTTTTTCCTCTTCCCAATCCACTTCCATATATATAGCTTCTTTGTTATTGCTCTGTACTGACACAGCATGACATTCTCCTTGAGCAGAAATTGTCATCAGAAATGTGGTTACATTGCTTTGAAAAGTCATTGATGCCAGGAAAATTTGACCCACCAGTACTGTTCCCAGAGACAGGAAGGAGCCACACTCCCAGGTTTTAAGCTTGAATCCATAAATCAGGTACTTAAGGGCTAGATACGATAGAAAATGAAAGCATTTCTGATTTATGTGATTTAACAACTGATTTTTGTTGACTAATTTATGTTGTGATCTGTAGAAACCCATGACACAATATCTCAAGGGGGCCTATAGGGGTGCTAGGGAGGGACTCTTCATGAAGGACTGTAGTGAGAGGACAAGGGGTAATGGGTACAAACTTAAACAGGGGAAGTTTAGATTGGATATGAGGAAGAAATTCTTTACTGTAAGGGTGGTGAGGCACTGGAATGGGTTGCCCAGGGAAGTTGCGAATGCTCCATCACTGGCGGTGTTCAAGGCCGGGTTGAACGTAGCCTTGGATGGCATAGTTTATTGTGAGGTGTCCCTGCCCATGTCAGGGGGGTTGGAACTGGATGATCTTAAAGTCCTTTCCAACACTAACTATTGTATGATTCTATGATTCTACATGGTAGCTGTCCCTGTGGCTTTTTTCCAAGGAAGTTTACAGTTCCTGGCTTGTTTCGGAGCCTGGGGATCCCCCTTGGCTCTACTACAGTTGGCCAAATATGGCCAGGAGCTGTTTCCAACATCAGGTCCCAGTCTCTGGAATATGCCGGCATAAAAGTTTTGTCATAGCCTGCTTGTGAGGTGTTTTAAAACCGTGGCAGAAAGTGAAGAAGAAAGAGGGAAATTCAGGACATATTTGGGGAATCTTTGTCCCCAGATTCCCTAGGTTTTTTGTGTTGCTTTTTTTCTCAAGGTTTCCTTTCAGTAGTATTATTTCAATAACATCTTGCTTCATTATTTTACTATTCCTTCCTACATATAAAATTACCGAAGCACGTAGTTGGTTGCATAATGCAAGGAGTTATTCTGATCAGTAGTGAATGCTAAAGTTACCTAAGGCTTCTGATAAGAATACACAAGTGCTGATTTCTTTTCCATTGTGAATGCAGCAGCATTAAAATTACTGATCTCCTTGCCTAACCCAGACTTATTTAGAGAAATAAAATTTTAGTCTGCCTCTTCTAATGAGAGACCAGAATGCTGTCCACATCATATAGTAAGCCTTTTTAAAGCAGGGACACTGTGTACAATTTTTTACATAAATGGAAAAAAAATCAACCCACAACTAATCTTATCTATTGCATATCCCCCTTTCAGTCTTATGCTGGTTTAGTCTGACTAAAGCTGTTGACAGAAATTTCTCCACTCAGATGAGAAGCAAAGATGAGAAGAGGCATTGCAGTGGTGATAGAAAAGCTTTATATAATGAGACAAATCCCAGAATCCCTAGGGAGCTCATTCAGCATGGAAACCATTTCATGTTTCTTTCATTATGGGAATGATATTCTAGCTATTAGAAGTACAGAAGTGAGATTGTCCATGCAGTTATTTTAATAGGATTATTCTGAGTGGGTTGCCATTTGGTTTCGAAAACAAGAGCACACAAGCCTGTTTTTCGTATGCACTATGCTTCAAACAATTCCTATCTATCACAGGGTGGTAGCTTTGGAACCTCCGATTGTATAGACCTGTCAGGGCATTACAACATAAACTGCACAATCTACCAGAGCTGCAGAACTATTATTCAGGAGTCCATTTAGTTTCATAAACTTTTTTTCCAATTCCCTGACACCTTAAACAAAATATGACAGGCATTTATATTGTATAGTATACAAGAAAGATCACTTACTGCATGAAAAAACTTATCTAGTTGCCTTACCACTGAGGAGAGAAATGAAAGTAATGGAAGTCAGGAACCACTTTGTGACATGCTGTGTTATTTTTTGAAGTGCACCAGTAAGGTTGTAATTCCTGTGATCTCTGCAACGATATCTTTGCTGTCCAAGTTCAGTTATAACAAGGATAGAGGTTGCCTATCAAAGATGTATAAAATGGCCTATGCTGCAATAAAGTTGAGGCAGATACAGTTGTTTCTTTTGAAAAGTCAATTTTTACTTTTGGTAAACTGAAGAGTTTTGTTTTCTTTTATTCTGGGTTTTGTTTTTCTCTTTTCTGTCCTGGTTCTCTTTAGCTGTTATAAATTACGCTGTTCTTTGTACATAGTCTGAAGTGTAATGTCATATATACTGGCATGTCATCCTGTGCGAAGAGGGTACTAGACAATCCTTGGAAAAAAATATTAAAAATAAAAACCCTGAAGCTCAAGGCAAAGCTATCCTTGGCTCAAATATCTATTTTTCTATACAGTAATTACCCTATGTAAACTGAGTTCTCCAAGCAGAAAGATACCCTGAAGGAAGCTTGAAATACAGCACTCTACTTTATAGAACTGGACCAAATTTCTCAAAAATAGTCTGTTAAGAAGTCTCCCCGAGTATTAACTTGAATAGCACAAGCTGATCACACAGGAGAGCATGCTGATATGAAGAGAGACAAGTATACTTTCAAGGGATTGAGATTTGAAATATTGATTCAGTCACATTAATTGAATTTTTGCCTTGAGAAGTGATTACAAAAATGTTTCTCCAATATTAATTTGTATCTGCTTTGGATAAGATTAACATTAATTTCTTCACCAGTCCCCATTACTCTTTTATTATTCATTAGCATCTCCCTTTGCATGTGTAAGAGACCTTGATGAAACATGTTTATTCATAGACTAACCTTTTTAAATAATTCTAACAGCTCTCTAACAGAAACCTTCCTGGCATGCTGAATATCTCATCTTTGTTTCATTATTCAATCCTTGTGCTCTATCCTCCACTTGAGATGCTGAACATGAATCATACTGCTCTTCCTACTGCTCTCTTCCTCCCACAGAAATTTCCTCTTCAGCCTGATCCCACAGGATAGCTCTGTTCACAAAATACTGCAGCAAATTGTCTCTGGCTAGAATCTAGGACAGTGTAATTTCCACAGAGCTTGAGAGCAATTATTGGTTTAGGCTGTCCTTAGTTCATCACATATTTGTTATCATGCTTTAATTCATTGTTCATTTACCTCTCATTAGAATATTTGGTGTGAGCTAATCCTTGATAACAGCTCGAGAGGCAACATTTCATTTTTTGCTTTGCAGTTATAAACTTGTGACTGCTCTGGGTTGTTTTTTTTTGGTTTGTTGTTTTGTTTGTTTGTTTGCTTGTTTTAAGTAAAAGATAAGAAAAGAGAAAGGGGGAACATTAAAAAAAAAAATAATAATTTTTTATCAAAATCTACACACTTATTTCCAACACTTGCTAAGTTTTAATGAATATGTCCTTCAAAATTCACTACAAAACCTTTATTTTAAAATACAGAATGCACGCATGCATTCACATTCCTGATAAGCCCTTCTTCCACAGAAATAATAGGTAGTTGCCTCCAGCTAAATGCTGTCATGCCTGCATTATCTTTTTGTATTTATCTTTCTAAAATACCTAAAGGAACTAATAAAGAAGTGTTACATATGCAAAAATTTGGTTCTTGCTTTAAAGAGCTTACAAATTTTAATTTTCCACCTTAGAAATAAATTAGTGAGCAATTTCTTTCCTTTTCCAATTAGGTTTAAGAAGGACTCTGGAAAAAAAAAATACACTGATAGTGCATTTACTTTTTACATATCTTGAAAAAAAAAATCATTCCATGGGGGAGAAAAAAATATACATGTATTCAAATTTTGAAGTTTTTTATAGTCAAGCGGTATATTTAGACAGTAAAGTAGCCACAACTGAAATACTATTGCAGCATTCAAAAGAATGAGAATTAGTTTCAAGTATACGTTGTTAAAAAAATGCTTGATGTTTTTGGTTTTAAGGTGGAAAGAAGGCTTTGAAAGCCTAATAATCTGTTCTTGAGAGGTTAAGATGGGGAGGATACGGAAGATTTGGAATCCTGAGTTAAAATTCAGTATCTGCAAATTAAATTCCAGCTGCCTAAGTAGTAGGCAAACAAGAAAGCAAGCATTTCACAATTGAAATATTTTTTGAAACATTTACTTCAATTAAAAATAAATTACTTGCAGAATGGAAGAAAAATCTTTTTGGGTGGGTGCCTTGTGGGAATATCTGAAGAGCTCGGGGAACATGCTATTTTCTCTCTCTCATTAGACTCATCTATCTCAACATATAGAAATTCATATCCCTGATTCCCATTAATGCTAATATAAACAGTAACTAACTACTAACCTCCAAAAGACTGTAGAACACACTCATTTTTCCAACTGTCTCTCCACCCCATGTCATCCAGCAGAGACAGATGAGTAAATCTAGGTCTTTTTTAAGTTTGAAAGTGAAATAAATGAAAACTTAAGCGAAAAGCCAGAAAGCAAAAGCACTTGCCTTGGCTAATGAATTGAACTATATTCTGCTCATCCTTAAATGCAGTTGCTGACACAGGTTTTCTATCAGTTTAAATATGTAACTTCTGAAGAAGAAATTAATAAATTTCAGTAGACCATTTATTATATTTGCTGTTTATTTTCAATTGAGGATAGAAAGAGGCTTCTACCAGGGGGGAAAAAAAGTACTAAAATAGAGAAATTATGATTAATGTCATGGAAACTCCTGTATAAACCTCCGATAAAACAAGTAGTACAAAGGCATGGGTATTGAAATCCATCTTTATTAATGCACTACCTGACAGCTGTGTTGCCTGTGGTAAAATATTTGAAACCTGTGGTGTTAAATACAGGACACCTTTTGTGTTGGGAGTGGTGATAGAGAAAAGGCTTTCTTCGTAGAAACACAGTTTTTCTGAACCCTACACAGTCTGAGAGGAAGGCCACAGTCCTTATGGTGTTTGTAGATGGCCTCTGCCTGCTTAGTCACCCACTGCAGATGGCCTCTGCCTGCTTAGTCACCTGCTGCAGAATTTACATTTTGCTATCCTGAACTATGGATTTCTTGCAACGATTACTTAGAGCTACTGACAGCCGATCTAACTTTCTTCAATTATTTTTTCCATTGACAGAAGTGGCTTTTCCAGGGTAGTACATGTGTACTTTGACTTCTCACAGACTTCCACAGACTACAACAAGTTTGTTTTGTATTTGGAGTTTATGGCTTTTTAGTATGGAACTGGTTTTATGTCTCAAGCAATTCGAGCACATAGCATATAAAGCAGGTGGCTTTGGCTAGTGTGCAGGTTTCTGACACGAGGTTTGAAGGCAATTGTTTGCTGGCTTGCAGACTTTGGACTTACAGATTTTAACTTGTAAACCACAAATTACTGAGAGATTCATATGAATAAATGTATACCAGAGAATTAACTTTAATTCTAACCTTTCTTTTTATGAATAAAAGTAAGTTAGTCATGTAGCAGTAAATTTTCAAAGCTCTGGGTAGGTTTTTCAGCTGCAAGAATCACATTGAATTCAATTGGCCATATGTTCTATTGGCTTGCAGGCTACAGAGGTTAGTCTCATGATGTAACTTTACGCAAAAAATTGCTTCAACAGCTCTATATTTCTAGGAAGGGTGCTGATTTTGGATTCAGGAAACCTGAGTAAAATCCCCAGCTAATCCAAGTTCTCATCTCATTTTATGTTATCATTGCTTCAATGGACACTGTTTTTAATCCCTTTACCTCAGTCTTCTGTCCTTCTTGCAGCACGTGAGAATGAAACAACACACCTACAACACAAGCACAGCACTAAGAATGTGGTAGTATCCAAGTAGATAGGTTACAATTCTCAGAGCTGCTATGTCCAAAATGTTGTAAAATAGTACATAAGAAAGTATAATGACATTGTTGCTTCAGTAAAGTAATGGTATCAGTGCTGTTTCATAAAGCTTTGAGCACTACCATATCTGCAGGTGCAAACCGGGGACAGAGATCAGGCTGTTTCTATAAACAGCACTTTAGGACTAAGATCCAAACAACTTTTTCTTTTCTTTTCTTTTCTTTTCTTTTCTTTTCTTTTCTTTTCTTTTCTTTTCTTTTCTTTTCTTTTCTTTTC